>CM035817.1:22394995-22579995 GCA_020458035.1 Magallana ariakensis
ATGTTGTGATTTTTTGCAGCAAAATAATTTATTATCAATTATCAGAGCACACGAAGCACAGGATGCTGGGTAAGATTAGTACAACAGTACCAATGGAAAGTTTACTGGCCGTATATAACAATTAAAAGACATCACAGAGAATATGAATGAGTCCATAGATATGCTTGCAGATATAAATCTGTGTATTTCTTAAATGCTATTTCATCATAATAAAGCAATTTCCTAAAAACACTGAGATTTGAATTGTTCTTGCATCTTTTCAGGTACCGAATGTACAGGAAAAGTCAAACAACTGGATTCCCCTCTCTAATTACAATATTTTCTGCACCAAATTACTTAGATGTTTATAATAATAAAGGTTAGTATGTGCTTATTTTACAGGCTTATTTTTATATGATAGTAAATGCTTTTGGACTGGTGCAATGCTAATTAAAAAGAGATATTGAAATTTAATTTGATTTTTCAGCTGCCATATTAAAGTATGAGAACAATGTGATGAATATCCGACAGTTCAACTGTTCACCACACCCGTACTGGTTGCCAAACTTCATCGATGTTTTCACTTGGTCCCTACCATTTGTTGGAGAGAAAGGTCTTTCTTTTTTAATTTTTTTTCTAGATATGCATCAAAAGCTAAATAATTTAGAAAAGTAAAGATTGAAGCATGAAACACTGCACTTGAAGAAGGATTTAATTTTGTAATTGATTAGTAACTCATAATTTAAATATCAGATCCGCATATGATAAAGGTCAAATTGTCAAAAGTAAGATTTTGCCAAGATCTGTAGTTAAAAACAAAAAAAATGAATTGCCTGCAATATTATTTGCTTTCTCAAATGGGCGTTCCAAGACATTGAGTCAATGATCATAAAATGGAACGTTGAAATCAATTCTATAAGCTGTTATAATGCATGATTGATGTAAAAAGTCAACACTGATGTGCAGTAAAATTGTTTATTTTTTCTAGTGACGGAAATGCTAGTGAATGTGCTCAGCATCTGTTCTGATGATGAGTTGATCAGAGATGAAGATGACACATTTGAAGGTACCATTTATATTCTTGTATATTTTTCATTGATAAATATTTTGGGGCAAATGATGTAATTATCATACAACAGTGACTTTGGAATGTGTGTGTGTTTGGAATATTTTTATGGAATGATGAATGATAATTGCAGTTTTGTGTAACTTTAAGCATACTTTGGAAGATTATTTTAACTTAACCTTCAACTTTGAAAGAACTTGAAATCTGATGGACAAAACTCTTTTAAGGGAGAGGGGGAATTCTGATTTATATTTTATTTTTTGATATGTTAAATTCTTTCTTACCCAAAATCTTTTAAAAGGGAGATAATATTAGAAACTGTTCTCTTGCAACAAGAAGTGCAGTCAGAAGAATTAAAGGGGAAGTTGATAGGGAATATGGAAATGAAATTGTATTCATATTGCCATAGGGTTATTAATGATGTTATGTTTTTCACACAAATAGGATCCGATGAAGGTAAATCTACTTATAACAGTGCAATTTATGTAGTCAGAAGACAGTTAAAACTCGGATGAGTAAACATTGTGTATTGTGTAGATCTATCCTTGTGTTGTTGCATACTTTGGGAAATGTTAGCTGCACTTCATAGACCAAATTGTACTGTTTATTTGATACATTAGCCTTTGATAATTGAAGTGACATTGTTCGGTTGGATTTGAAGTCACTATAATTATGTTTTTGTTTTTCTTACTTGAAACATTTCATTTATCTGAAACCCAGATGATTGGAAGTTTGACCCAAACATTTTACTACCTAGTTTTCTTTTGACACAAATAATTCTTATTAATGCTGCATTTTCTTAACATTGTTGTTTTTCTGTTATTAAACTTTCAAGGGAAGGGGATGAATATTGAAAATTGAATCACTTTTTCATTCTTTTGAAAACTTATGATTATTTTTGTTGTGCCACTTTGTGAATATATATGTATACATGAATTTTAATTGCTTAACACAGATGCGGCATGGCTTGATCTCTGAAGCACTAGCTTCCATAGTATAGGCACTTACAGTATTTAAAAATTATAGCATCAAATTAAGGGGCTAGGCTTAAAAATATTCAAACATGGTACACTTTACTTGAACTTAATTTTGATTGTACAGATGCATCCATGCTGCATGATGTACACTACTATAATCTGCTTGATTGTACAAACAAAGTCCAAGCTTAGGTGATGGGTTCTTTCAATAAGGAATTCAGTAATTGAACTGCATTAGGTCCACCACACTTCATCTTTAGTTACTCAAATAATTAGAAACAGTATATTTCATTCAGGAATCTTCTCTTTCCAATGATAAATTAAAGCATATAGAAGTTAGGAGTTGGCATTATGAAATGTTGAGGATGAAAATGGAAAATTTTGGGTTTCTTTTTTTTCCAGAATCAGCTTTGAGCTGATTTTTGATAATTCTCTCAAAAAGTATTTGTTAAGTATGTTTTTATATAGAATTTCTAAAAGCACTGTTTACTTGTACCATAGAGTAAATATTGCCTGAAATTTCTGTTAAATATTTGATCTAGTTATTTCAATCAAGTTGCAGATTGTATAAATTTATCTAATATTTTTCATTTTCTTATCAGGCTCATAATTGCTTTCATTTAGTAAATATAATATTACTACTGTTGGATATAAGTAATGAAATGTAATATCACTAAATACAAATGCATATATGATGGCATTTCCTTTTCTTTATAAAGTATCAAAATTCAGTCTGCAACTTCTGTCAGACCAGTATGTCAATTTGGGGGAAAAGGGATAATGGGATAAATCTGAAAAGATGCATGGTTAACACAGATGCTGGTCTGACTAAGATTCTAAGTGTGTTATGCTGTTTTGTTGGTTCCCATGATATCCTTTGCATGTGTTTACTGTAGGACCACGTAATGGTAAGTCAGACATTGCAAACTGCGTGGTTAAAGCTTTGTGCCTTGTGTACATATTAACCATGCATTTGATGCTGTTGGCAACCATATGTAATCCTGTACCGAAGCTAGATGCAAAATACTGCTTGTAGTTTTTGCTTGATTGCTTGGAACCCTGATTATAGTGAAGTCGTTTATGACATGGCCACCTGGTTTTTCAATAATAGATTTGTGTAACATTCTAGTTGACCCTAAAGACCAGGATAAAGAGGCAAGTAAGTGTCTCCAGCATGATCAGCATCTCTGTATCATTGCCTGGTTGGTCCATTAAGGTGCTCCATCCCCACAAAGGCTCTGTGCCCTCAAATGACTTTTCAGTCCAGACCTCCAAGCAATTTGTTTTTTTCTATCCTTTATATGAAGCTATCATGCTTTGCAAAAATGGATCAACATATCTTTGCTGTGCTAAGGATAAACACCATTTACATTTTCCAAGATTTTTGGTTTTTAAGCAAATTTTTATGATGTATATTAATTATCATGCATTTACTCAAACAGCAAGATATCTATTTCCATTTTGGCATGCTAGCTTTTAAAGCAATAAATTACTGCAACAAATTTTAAAGTTACTAAGTCGTCTTCACACTAAAAAGAGGTGGAGCATCAAAGGAAAAGTTGTTGTGCTTACTACAAAACATGTAAGACTATATTCAGAGAACCGACTTGTTGTTCTTGGTTTAACTTACACCACATATTGCGGTTTTATTCGCTCTGCACAAGTGGCAGGCATTTTCAGTAACTGATCTAACGTATGTGCTTCAAGGTTGCTCAGTGATGTGATCGGAAAAGAGCTCATTTATACATGTGTCTGCGGTCATTGTTTTGCTTATCTGTTAAAATAATGTTTAAAGACACTAAAACACCATTTGCAGTTCTAATTCTTGTGTATTAGTCGTAGAGCGTAAGTGTCCTAAAAAGTGGTCCATTGTGGTCATTAACATTGCTCCGACACTAAGTGCACTACTTGGCTTAAAGATGAATTGTTGCGCAGTATATATTCTGTATGTATATCTATGGGAGAATATCTTGCCATATATATCCACAATTTATTAACATCGCAAACCTTTCCTTTTAACCAAAATTATTTAATATGTTAAATTTTCGCTTTTAAATTAAGAAATTTCAATATGATATGAGGCTAGTTTTGTATACATCGTTTAGAAAGTTTCAGCCAGATGTTCCAAACAAGATTGTGCTAAAAACTGTTCATTAATATGTCTGATTCTAGGTGATATAAGTTTTAAAGTAAAATGTTTTTACAAAGAGAAATCTTTTTTCAAAGTCATCCATCCCCTTTATAGATAACAAAGTCTCCCCCTTATACTTTCCTATTTATTTACACTTCTTCTTACCTAAAACATAACACATTTTTCTGCACATACTTGAAACCACCCTTTGAAATGTTGAACTATAATGGTGTGTTTTTGCCACTCCTAAAGATTAATTTTAATGAAGGCTGTCTGCCTTTATATTTGAGTCATGTTGATTTGAGGAGTGAAGTTAAGGTCAAATAGAGACAATTGTCCAAAGAAATTTACTTCGTGGTGGCTTTATCTCCTTATACCCATGTTTTTTTTTGCCTTTGTATAAGTTAATGAGAAACATGAAATATTTGATTTTATCAGTAAAATTAATTTTCTTTTAAATGATAAAACATTTTCCACTGGTGAAGTTTTATGATTGCCATGATTTTCCAGGAGGTACTATAGCCGCTAGAAAAGAGGTGATCCGTAACAAAATTCGAGCCATTGGAAAAATGGCTCGGGTGTTCACTGTGCTCAGGTAGGTCACGTGTGCTGTTCTGTTTGGCTGGGTTTGTTCATGAGTGTGTGTTTGCTTTTGTTACAGATGGTGCAGTGGCAGCCAGGAAAGAAGTGATAAGGAACAAAATCCGGGCCATAGGGAAAATGGCACGTGTCTTCACTGTTCTGAGGTACGTGACCAGGCCAGACAATCCAGTCTATGTCCACGAAAGGGAAATCTGGCTTCCTCTGCCACTCTCTGTCTTTGTAAACAAACAAGTGCTTTTCATTAATCCTTTACCAGTGTAAATACTGATCTCTCATGCCCACTGCAGTTGGCACTTATTAAGCATACAGTTACATGTGTTTGCTTTATGCATTTGACTGTTTCAAGTTATATATCTAACAATACTTGCTTGATTTGAATCACAGCAATTTGCACTTTTGTTTTAAATGAAACAGACTCACTGACAGCCATTAAAGCTAGATATAAAATCATGCAAAATATTTAATAAGTGTTATATTGATTTAAAACAATGAGCAAGTTGGTGAAGGTGTTAAAGATACCAAAAAGTATGATGTCATTTCTCAATGTGTAATCTGCTGGATTTGCATGAACACCCCCCCCCCCCCCAAAAAAAAATTAATCTTAACATTAAACACATGACACATTTGTCACCCACTCTGCTATAGCTCATCTGTTTCAATATATTGAAAAACATTGTAAAAATATCAGAATTTATTGTATTTTCTCGGCCTCTCATTCTACTTTCTATTTAAAAAAGATATATTGCTTTAATTAAAGATGAAATGAGTTCATAAATTTTAAAATAATTGATAAATAATGAATTGATAGTAAGAGAAAAAACAAAGGTAATAGTGCGAGTAATGTGCATAGCAAAGACAAAGTATACAGAAATAGGATCTCGTTATTTGTGATGGTATATGATTTTAATAAATCAGGCTCGGGAGAGTTGGAAAAAAAGTCATATACCATCACAAGTAATGTATTCATTTTATCTCAGGTTTTAATAATGTTTTTGAAAAAATGCTCTGTAACGTCGGTGGAAAATCAAAAATTCCTTACATGGGTGTTATTACATGGAATTAATAGCTTTAACATTATTGTAACAGCATCCACTTATAAAAGAGGATGTTTTTCTTACATTATGAAATGATTTTAAGTAGATTACATCACTGCGCATCTCTATCATACATAAATAGTCTCATTTTGAAAAGCTAATTGTAAATGACTGGCTAGCAAATGAGAAAATTTAAAAAAAAAATTTTGCAAAGGTTTAGTACTTCAAAAGTGGTTATTTACGCGTGGGGGAAATTTACACGAGTTACGCGGTGAGCTTAAAACCCCGTAATATACTCCCGCGCGTATGGTTACAAAAATAAGAACTTAAGTGTGGTAAATCACGCAAACACGTATTTTATACCCACATGTATTTTACCACCAGCGTAAATGACCACTTTTACAGTATTGGGATCCTTTGATGAAGATTCAAAAATTGAGTCTAAACACATGCATTACAGGCCTTTTTTGTAACTAAATTGCCTGCCAGAAGTCCTGCATATGTTTGCTTTCAAATTCATCATAGATAAGATTTTGAGAATTTCTGTGGACATATTTCAGAGAGGAAAGTGAGAGTGTCCTCCAGTTGAAGGGCCTGACCCCCAATGGACTCCTCCCTCTTGGGGCCTTGTCTGGTGGAAAAGAAACGCTATCAACAGGTAGTACAATTCAAATCAATTTCAGAAAAATTTCAGTACCCTATTTCCATTTGATAACTAGTGTGAAATTAAAGAAAATAGCTTCTAGTTGCTAGCAAGAAATGGTCAGTTACAAACCCTAGTAAAACAGAAAGGAGATGAGATGAAATAAGTCTGTAAATGATGATCAATTTGGCGTATTTATCAAATTGTTACGAGGAATTTTCAATGGCCACTATGGAAATTATCAGTTTTACCAGATATTTTGATTTTGAAAGATCTGAATAATTTTTACATGCAATGTTTAAGGCTTTCCACTTCGTTGCACTGTTTTGGGTGCATTTCATGGATTTATCTCAATACCGTGCCCAGTAGCCAAAAACTTGAAAAAGGTCGCTTTGGATTTAAGCCTCACTTTAACAAAAGAATATATAGTGGAAAAGTTAGACTGGGATCACAATTGACATTGAATCCCCTGCAAGTTAAAATGGAAAAATGTATTGTCATTTGGTTGTCAGTTTCTGTTACTCTTGATGTTGATGTTTTTTGAAAACTTGGTTTAATGTGTTCTGGTTTGTTGTAGCATTGAGTGGATTTTCACCAACTCATAAAATCAGTGGATTTGAAGAAGCGAAATGCTTGGACAAGATGAATGAAAGAAGGCCTCCACAGAAAGATGCTCTGAACAATTCCACAAGATAAGGAAAAACTTGAGAGATGATGAGCTGGTCTCCTCATAGGCAATATATGGGACTGCACACCTAACACTCACTGGTCATGTGCAGTCTTACTTGTTTTGTCATTTTGGCTGTCCAACAACAGTGGAAGGGAAAAAGAATTTTATCTAGCATGCTACCAGTTCTCATGATTTTCCATTTCGTAATATTCTGCTGATAATTCACTTTGCCGGATTTCTACAGAGTTTATGCATTTGCTCACTCATCTTTATCTGTTAATGAGTATACTTAAAGGACAGGCTTTGGATATTTCTCAGCGATAGTGCAAGAGTTGTTTTCATTCTAGTCATTGATAGTGTAGAAATTAAAGTGTTTTTTCAGCAAGGCCAGCTGATTAATTAGTGTGTGCAGACGATGACCTGGTTGCATACGAAATGTCAATGGACGTAGAAGGCAGCACAGCTTTCAGAAGGAAATGTAATGAAATTGACCTGCACCAACAAACAGGATTTTATAAAGACACAGTGTTTAAGTGAAAGTGCATTGGGCATGATCAGAAGTTGTGCATTACACAGCTTTGAACACACTTTAAGAAAACTTACTTGAAGACTTCACTATTTGTGATGCAGGATATACATATATATATAATCACAACAACAACACGCTGCAGAAAATGAGGAGATTGATGAAAAACTGTTATATTGAACATGGAATAGGAATCAATTCAAAAGATCTGTGCTGAATGAACAAATGCAATTGATATGTGTTATACTCTCTATATAAAGCACCCCTTTGGTTAATAGGGAGATGCTTTTACTGTATGGATTGTTCATGTTTGTTTACATTCTGGCGTTGATCTGTACTTATATATTATATACATATAAGTGTCAAATTTTTAAATGGTGTGTTTTTTCAACAACAAAAAAAAAAAATAATTCCCCAATGTTCTTGTATTTAATATACTAGTCCCATTAAATTATTATTTTCCCCTTATTCCACATGAATGTAGCTTTTGTGTCTGATACTATTGACATTTTTGGTCATAAGCTTTGACTGTAGTGCTCTAAAAGAAGTGTGAGAGAAATCCAATTTTTTCCAGTTCTGTAATAGTATATTGTAAAGTGGTTTGCCATTTGGTAGCCACAATTATTCCGACACCTTAAATAGACAAGGATGACTCAGCTGTTACAAGATTATTTACTTCCAATGGGCTCATAATTTCAGAACTATTTGAATTTTAATGTGTTAATGACTTTAATATGTGCTACAAATGACAATATTGCATGTATTGATTTAAAAAAACAAAATCATTATTTTGACTGCCTAGAAATATGCAATAGAAGAAAAAAATCTTTGTTAAATTAACGTTGAAGATCATGATAAATATTTGAATTTTGAACTTGAATTTTGTTTGTGAGGGTAATGTAATTTTTTTTCTTTTTAAGGTTTGCATATAGCATGTGTTGTAAAATTCTATTTTAATTTATAAACTAAACATCAGCAGTCACAGTTGCTTCTAGTCAATAAACTTGTTATATCATGTATAATAACAACCGGTACATCTGTGTTGTGTGGTTGGTAATTATAAATGCAGCTGGTCAAGTTGGATCTATAAAATTGTAAGAATAAAAAACAAGACCCTCTAAAGAAAGAACTTGCAGCTGGAAAAAAAAAAATGTTAGAAATAGCTTTGTGTCAGTCATGTAATGTCATGGCAGGCACTTTTATTGTACATAACTTCCAGAATTCGGAGAGATACATGAGTATGTCTTGAGAGTTTTCATTCTGGTTTGTTGTTGATGTTTTGAAATCCCCTCCCTTTTTCCCCTTCTTACATTTTTTCCCCATGTAAATGCTATGTTAAAGCAATGAACAGAAGTGTATTTTGCCGATATTTTTTCATTATTATGAATGTCATTCCGATTTTCAATATACTAATGATGAAACCTTATTCAGGGCTCATAGTAGAGGCTGTCTTAGCTCACAGTGCAATTTGTGTTCTTGTGATGAGTGACCTTGTTGCATCTTACTAATGTAAATTGTTATTAATATATTGTAGACTTGTTCTTAGCCTTTTTGGCGCTAAACTTCAGTTGTTATTCCTCCGTTATATCACCTTTAACAGTGGATATTTTCTCCCTATTTAATGTGCATCACTCCTTTTAAATCTTTTCCTAGTTTCTGGTTCTTGAAGTGTTTAAATTTAGAAGAAAACAGCAAATTACTGAAATGTGCTATATACTGGGTTCTTAAAAACTGAAAATAAATGAGAGCCAGTTATTTGAAAATTATATATTATAACTTGATAAGATGGGTATTCTTGGAATTGAGGAATGCATCATGGTTGTTAAAGTATTTTACTAGAATTGACAGAGTGAAAGGATTTTTTTTCTCATTATTTATTTTTTTAGTATTGTCATATTCCCGGTATATGCACAGAAAGAAAGAGAATGATAGTATGTTGTATATCTGCAGTTTGTTGTAACTAAATTTTCATGTTATCAAATTTTAAATTCTTAATTAGGGAATGTATTTTCCATTCAAACTTACATTTATTAGTGTACTTTCTGGATATTGCAGTTGTGCAGCAGATTGCTCACAACAAGAAAAATGGTTCTTTGCCATTTAACAGTAATACCTTTGATGTTGAATCTTTAATTGTGTTTTACAATTCTCTGCAATTTAAACAGTTTTGACAACTTTTAGGTGTTGTCTTTAGATGTCTGGAAACTGGTGTTGTTCTTCAAACCATTTTCTCTACCAACAACATTTTTATACTTAATAAATAATTACTACAAAATACTAGTTTTACTTGTTTTCTGCTGGACATGTCTTGGAAGCGTTTCATAATCTCTCCAAATCATATTTACAAACTATGGAAGACCAGATCTTGTTAATACTGGTCTTATCTTCACCAAACTTCATTGGATGATGCATCTTGTGATACTTATGCGCTTGACATGCTTGGATTCGGAAGCTAGGGGGTGTTAATGCATTTGGAGTAGGTGGCTAAAGGTATCATTAGTTCTATTTTTGCAAATTTAGGATGGATGATGCTTGTGATATTAATGCTATTATTAATGCACTCGACAGGCTTCATAGGTTTCAGATGCTGGAGGAGGTTAAGGTTTTTGGAGCAACTCTCTTTTCTTGGTATATGATGTCATGGCTACTTAAAAGGACGACTGGTAAACATGATGATGTGTTTTATCTGGTTTTGATGTATATACGGTTAGTTCAACCTGAATTAAAAAATCATTTCATCTAAAGGGAGTCACTTTTCAGAACGAAGTCGGACGCATTAAAAAATTAATTTTGCACCATTACGGTGATCCTATGGAATTGTAGCCTACTCTCTATGATTGATTCATCAATTTTTATTAAGATAGATGTAAATATAAACAATAAAATGCTTTCTTATGATTTATGTGGGCTATGAAGGTAGCGATCATTGCAGGGATAACGCGGGTTATGTATTTTTATACCCCCGCAAACGAAGTTTAGTGGGGTATATTGGTTTCACCCTGTCTGTCCGTCTGTCTGAAGACGCAACTTTGTTCCCCCTATAGAATTTTTTACTACTGCATGGAACAGTCTGAAAATTTGTACATATGTTGAACACCATCTGAAGATGTGTACCTGCAATTTTTTTTAAGATCAGACAAGATTTAATGATTTTATGACAGTTTTCATTTTCCTTATTCTATATATTGTACACTGGTGTTGAAAAGTAAGGGAGGTAATCCTTACAGACTTTATTAATTAATTAATAGTAAACACTCTAAAATATATTTATATTAATACATCCGGATGGAGGTTTTTTGTCTTTATTTCTTAAATAAATTTATTTTTTATAAGTATTCTGTCAACTGACAATGCAAATTTTTTGTTTGTCAATGATAAATTCTTAGGAGCTAATAAGAACATCAAAGACAAGTGTGGCTGAATTCATTTGTCCCAAGGGGGCCATTATCTGAGCCATGGTTTAGATGGAGCATGTGTTAAGGGAAAATTGATAATCTGTAAAATGGGCAGTGGTTTTTGGGTTATTTTAATACTGCTTCATGTAAACCAAAAGTTTCTATCATTATAAGGAAATAAGTAATATCATTATTAATAAAGAAGTTCACTATTTTTAGAAGCTGTTTAAATTTATAGTCAAGTAAATTGATGAAGTGACCCTATAGGGCATTAATTTAAATGAAATTTAAAATTACTGATATGATTGTGGTGTTTTTGCAATTTTAAAATTGTTTGTAATATTAAATTTTCTTTTTTTTATATTTTTACATAGTATGCTAATTATGATAATGTTTTGGGGAGTTTATCCAATTTAACAAGCTCATCAAAGAAAATCAGTCCTATGGGATCAATTTTCTGATATGGAGTTGCATTGTATCATAGGAGAAAGTGAGGAAAATTTGAAACAACTAATTGCATCTGTCAAGACTCTGATTATAAATATCAACAGAAGAGCATTGCTTGGCTATTTTCATTTACTGCAAAGGGAGGGGTTATTTTCACTTTGTTGGACAATGAAATAAACAAATATCATTAGATACATAAATTTGTAAAATTAATGTATTGCTGTTATACATGAAAAAATGACAATAACAAACCGTCAACCATCTCAAAAATCCAGAAAACGAAATACAAATTCAAAGCAGAGCAACACGGACTCCAAAAAGATAGAGGTAGGATCAGGTGCCATGGAGGAGTGAGCATCCTCTGCTGACCGGTCACACCCGCCGTGTGCTCTTTGTCGTAATCGAAAAAAAAACCCGGAAAAGTCCGTAGAAAATTAGGTGATTAATTATGGTCTAACAATTAGTATGAAAAACGTCAGTCAGCATGCGACCCAGTGGAAGATTGTATTTGCTGACAAGGTCGTTGTATCGACCATAGAACTTACGAAAAGATGACTTCAAACGAGACTTTTGATAGTCCTGTGTGATCAACTTGTTTGTAAGTAGCTTGTCTCGCCTTAGAAACTGTTCAAACGAAGAGCATGCCCTTGCGTATCGAATTAACACCATAAGCAGGTGATGAAGGTATATTGCTACATAAGTAAGGAAAGTTGACTATAGAAAAATTGAAGTCATCGCGTTTATCATAAAGTTTTGTTGTTAGGTTACCATCAATGTCTATTTCCAGTAAAATATCCAAATATGAAACAGATGACGTAGAATCTGTGGTATCTTTTATTTCAAGTTCACTGGGATGTATCAAGTCGACGTAAGTATGGAAATAACAATTGTTAGTTGATAATACGTCGTCGATATACCTGAATGTTGAGTTGAAGGCTACAGCGAGTGATTTATTTTTTTCATGTACAAGTTTTTGAATAAACTCTGCTTCATAAGAATACAAAAATAGGTCTGCTAACAATGGGGCACAATTGGTACCCATGGGAATTCCAACAGATTGTTGAAAGACTTGATTTCCAAAATTACATAGATGTTGTCTATCAGAAACTCAAGCATATTTGCAGTGAAGTTTTGATAATTTTGATTTTAATTTTTCTTTGTTAACTAATTTAGTTTTTTACAATTCTAGAATTTTTTTTATTTATGTGTCGCAAACCTTTATTATGCAATTCAATTATTTGTCCTTTTTGAAATTAGCCTTGCGGGGGTATTAGTCCCATTAGGACAGTTCTAGTTATGCAATGTCGCAACCCACATAAAAATATTGTATTGTTTAAATATTGAATCATATAATACAATGTATCATATGATATGAAACTACAATATTTTGATATGAATTTGTATCAATTGATTGAGTTTTTAGCTCACCTGAACCGAAGGTTCAAGTGAGCTTTTCTGATCACCCGTTGTCCGTCGTCCGTCCGTCCGTCCGTCCGTCAGTCTGTAAACTTTTTCACATTTTTGACTTCTTCTCTAAAACCACTTGGCCAAATTTAACCACACTTGGTACAAACATCCTTATGGAAAGGGGATTATAATTATAAAAATAAAGGACTAAACCCTTTTTAAAAGGGAGATAATTGCGAAACAGTGAGAAAAGGGTGTGTGTCTTTAAGAATCTTCTTCTCAAGAACCACGCACTGCACCAGAAATGCCAATACATGTACATGTATTTACACAAAAGCTTGTATATATAGTAAAGATTCTAAATTGCAAAAATTGTGACCCCCGGATAAAAATTGAGGGGCCAGGCGGGGTTCAAAGTTTAACATAGAAATATACATGTACATGTATGTGAATTATTGTTAATCCCCGCGCTTGCGCGGGATATCATCTACTGTATATACATATGTAGATGGATGTGGGTTTTTTTTAATCGCGTGTACCTATAGTTTTAGACCCGTATGCAGCTATCATTTCTTATAGCGAGCGCTGTTATTACTTCAGTCTGTCGTTGCCGAAGACTCCCACCGCTAATGACGACATTTTCTATGATGGATAAATTACATTAAATAATGTATAAAAGGGGGTATAATTCGATGAGAAATTTATTATTTATTAAATTATTTCTTTTGGATCAAGAAAAAAAAATGAATATTATAATTATGAATATGAGCATCATCGGAAAATGGGATAGCATTATCATATTAAGCTGTATCATACTTAAGCAAATACACGTTGAAAAGATTTAAATTTTAAGCCCACAAAACTTCATTTTCCCAATCCAAGACTGATCCGCACCTCTCCCATCTTTCCAAGTCAAGAGTTTCTGATCCGGATCACTCCTTACAAACTCCTGAGTTTGTGAGAAGAGGTGCGGGTCAGAAACCCTTGACTTGGGAAGATGACAAAACTTGTAATTCAAGTATTAAATACCTTGATATTTCTAATCCTCGTATATCTTGAAGGTTTTATTTTTAGCTCACCTGAGCTGAAAGCTCAAGTGAGCTTTTCTGATCACTTTTTGTCCTGCGTCCGTCTGTCTGTCCGTCTGTATGTCCGTAAACTTTTTTCATTTTCGACTTCTTCTCCAGAACCACTGGGCCGATTTCAACCAAACTTGGCACAAAGCATCCCTAGGTAAAGGGAATTCAAGTTTGTTAAAATAAAGGACCAAGCCGTCTTCCAAGGGGAGATAATTAAAATCATTAAGAATTTGTTGGTATTTTTCAAAAACCTTCTTTTAAAAAATCATTTGGCCAGAAAAGCTGAAAATGTGTGAAAGCATCCTCAGGTAGTGTAGATTCAAGTTTGTTCAAATCATGATCCCCGGGGGTAGGGTAGGGCCACAATGTGGGGTCGAATTTGACAAATGAATATATAGAGTAAATCTTTAAAAATCTTCTTCTCTGAAACTGTTCAGTCAGAAAAGCTGTTACTTGTGTGTAAGCATCATCAGGTAGTGTAGATTCAAGTTTGTTCAAATCATGATCCCCGGGGGTAGGGTGGGGCTACAATTCGGGGTCGAAATTTTACATATTAGTAATATATAGAGTAAATTTTTAAAAATCTTCTTCTCTGAAACTGTTCAGCCAGAAAAGCTTAAACTTGTGTGAATGCATCCTCAGGTAGTGTAGATTCAAGTTTGTTCAAATCATGATCCCCTGTGGTAGGGTGGGGCCACAATGGGGGGTCAAATTTTACATAGGAATATATTGAGAAAAATATTTAAAGATATTCTTTTCAGAAACCGATTGGGCAAAAAAGCGGCAACTTGTGTGGAAGCATCCTCAGTTAGAGAAGATTCAAGTTTGTTTAAATCATGATCCCCGGGGGTAGGGTGGGGCAACAATGGGGGGGGGGGTCAAATTTTTACATATAAGGAATATAAAGAGTAAATCTTTAAAAGTCTTCTTTTTTTTAAAAAAACATTTGGTCAGAAAAGCTGAAATTTGTGTGGATGCATCCTTAGGTAGTGTAGATTCAAGTTTGTTCAAATCATAGTCCCTAGGGGTAGGGTGGGGCCACAATGGGGGTCGAATTTTTACATAGGAATACATAGAGTAAAACTTTAAAAATCTTCTTCTCTAAAACTGATCAGGCAGAAAAGCTGTTACTTGTGTGGAAGCATCCTCAGGTAGTGTAGATTCAAGTTTGTTTAAATCATGATCCACAGGGGTAGGGTTGAATCTTCTTCTCCGAAACTGATCAGCCAGAAAAGCTGAAATTTGTGTGGATGCATCATCAGGTAGTGTAGATTCAAGTTTGTTCAAATCATGATCCCGAGGGGTAGGGTGGGGCCACAATGGGGGGTCGAATTTTACATAGGAATATAGAGAAAAATATTTAAAGATCTTCTTCTCAGAAACCGTTTGGGCAGAAAAGCTGCAACTTTGTGTGGAAGCATCCTCAGTTAGGAAAGATTCAAGTTTGTTCAAATCATGATCCCCAGGGGTAGGGTGGGACCATAATGGGGAGGTGTTAAATTTTGACAAAGGAATATATAGGAAAATTTTTTTAAAATCATCTTCTAAAACACAATTTGTCTAGAAAAGTTGTAACTTTTGTCTGTTCAGATAGTATTGATTAAAATTTGTCAAAATCATAATCTTCAGGAGTAGGGTTGGGCCACGGGGGGGGGGGGTCCAATTTTCCATTTTACATAGGAGTAAAAATTTAAATTATTCACTTAATTAAAAGCTCTAATGTTATTGTACATGGCTTTACTTTGTGCAAGCATTTAGACATATTGTTGATTCTTTAAAATTGTCTAGACTTTGGCCTCTTGACAATTCTTCAGCCCCATAAGGGGTTCAAAGTTTGATGTAGGTTTATAATCCATATAAACAGTTGTTTAAGTCTGATCATCTTCTCGAGAACTGCAATGCTCAATATGTGATGTGACTGTAAAATCATCCTGTTACAAAGGCTCAATGATAAACATAAGAATTTGCAGGGGATTTTTTTATACAGGATCTGTTATACGACATTGTTCAGATATTTTGTGTATAACTACGTAAAGCTGATTTTATTATGTCTATTGTTGCTCAGGTGAGCGATGTGGCCCATGGGCCTCTTGTTATCGGTCTCATGGTGTTAAAGATTATGTTTGCCTGTACCTGTAGTGCACAGTCTATTAATATCTATGTAACATTGAAGTTTTGTATTTCAAAGAATTCAAAACTATCTACTAGTATAACAGATAGTTTTCATGCGCGGATCTAGAGGGGGGGGGGGGGGTCCCGATTTATTAAATTTATTAAATTTACATAGAAAAATTATCGAAAATATGCCTCGGACCCCCCCCCCGGCAAACACAATTATCCTTCGGACCCCCCCCCCCCCCCCCCCCCTGGAAAAATTTTCTGGATCCGCGCATGGTTTTGAATTCTTTGAATTACTAAACTTTAATGTAACATTTATATACATTATTTGTTATGCTAAAAGTAACAAAATTATATCTAGAATAACCGATTGTGAATTATGAAGTACGCTAGTGTATAGCATTAGATCACCAGAAGTGTTTAGAAGTAACAGTATAAAATTTGAAGAAAAAAAATAACCAATGCATGTTTATTCTACAAACAATACATATATACATGTAACATAAAATGAACACATGGAAAAGATAAAGATTGATACAGATCTTTTTTTTTTATATCAGTACATCTTTAATTAAATTATCAACATCATTATGATATGATCAAATTTGGCAGAGTGATTTTAAATATGTATGGTTTAAAATTGCAATTACAGTATTCTGATCAAAGTCTTGAAAGTACTGGAAAGCGGTTGGCAAGCTTGTAATCAATTTTGTTGGATTATCTGCATTAAAGGTATATATGCCGTTTGTGATTTTCCATTAAGCTATAAAACTTATACACTTTCTGCAAATTATAAAGTTTAAATAAAAAGCAAGTATTCAATATAAATTCTAAATGATTTATTTACTGACCGGGTTGGTCAGTAAACGCCGAAATTTGAAATATTCATAAGCACGTGATGTGACAAGCTAATTTTAGAATGTACACAAGATGTCGACGCGAAAATGGCAGTGAAATAACGCGTTCGAAGAGAAAAAAAAGAAAGAAAGAAACAGTTTGACAGAGAACGTTGTAAAATGAGAATCTATATTGGAGACTACTTTGAGCAGTGGATATGTGTTAGAAACTTCATGTTTAACTATGGGCTTGCCGGCTTCTTGCTAAAGACAGGTGGACCACACAACGGTGTGTTTTCTTTGTTTGATAAGATATTTACTCATAAAGGTAAATAAGCTTATGTGTATGGTACGATATTCATTGTCTGAATTAAAATCTATAACTTTTATATGTTTTGAGTCGAGGGGTCCCAGAAGGGATACTTTCGACGTTCTATTTAATAATCATTTATGATGTTAAATGTATGAAAAAGTTGTCAAAAGAGTTGTCATCGACACCGATACGCAACCATCCTCATAGAATGCAGATGACAATATCTGATTTTTTCTGTTAACAGCACACAAACCTGTTCATATGAATTCAGACAACTGTAAACAAACCTGTCGTATAACCTCGTTCTGCATGCTGCTTTTCCGAATTCCCGCGCACATGCGCAAATCCACCTCAAACGTTAATCGTTTATGAATATGTAAATCGCCGTTATTTATATTCAAGTTATGGCTAGTACCTCGTTAATATTTATAAAAAAATTGAAAAATTTTCTATAAACTATTTTTTCATATATCTAGTCATGCAGACAAAATTTTGGTCTGGTTTTCAACATCGCAAAATTGCCGTTAAAACGGCATATATACCTTTAAGATTTTATTTTTGGGTACTATAGAGTTCCTATACAGGCTTTAAAGGGACGTAGACACGATTTGAGCTCAAAATTTTGAATTCTATTTTTCCATTTTTAATGTTTAGAATGGTTAAAATGGGTATTTGTAATGCATTGTCAAAATTTGAAAGTCAGATATTGAGTTATAAGCAAGATACAGAGTTTGAAATTGTTTGTTTTGTAAACAAAGTTCGAGCCATGTTATTTTTTACATCTGTGTTTTATTGGTATAAATTTCAATCTAATGTTGTTTTCTTCTGTTGATAATATTATTTATAAACACAATTAATATGTAAACCTTGTTTTCCACGAGTCATTTTGTCAAAGAAATGGTAATTCCATACTTTACATTATTTGTAAACAAATATAAGACTCGAGCTTTGTTTACATAACAATGAATTCTTACCTCTGTATCTCTTATATAACTTGAATTCTAACATTAAAATTTTGGTCAATCATTCAAAATGTGCAAGTAAACCATTTTACATATAAAAAAATATTTTAAAAAATTTGACCTAAAATCGTGTCCAAGTCCCTTTAAAATAATCAACATTTTAGTATAAGACAGGCCAGTATCCTCTTTTCCAAGAATACAAATTTCTTTCATCTCTAAAATGATTTTTTTAAATAACAAAACAATAATTTTCTAATATCTACACATTGCATATTAAGATTTGTTTATGATTGTAAAAAGCAAGTGTTTCAAGTTGGAACTCTCATTCTGTCGAGTGTAGGACTATGGTTTAGATAAATAAAATCACTTTTCAGATCATAAAAAATCGGTCAACACAACATCAAACAACAGCAAACTTATGCTATCGATAGATATAAAAGCAAACTCTAGATTTTAAAAGCAACCGAAAGGCATGGGAAGGCGACTGTCCCGTTTCTCTGTATCTCTTTCTATTTAACAAATGAACTCTGACTTTTTCCCAAACTGCTTTTTTCTCTCTCGTTAGAACAACACCTGAATGTGAGCCCAAATGCCAAATACAGAAACACGCCTTGACCTGCAGTAAATAAGGTGTGCAAAACTGAGAACAGGTGAAGCTCGGTGAACAAAGCCAGGAATCCAAACAGCCATGACACTCCAGTTAGCGTTGATAACCGGAAGAAGGCGCCAATATTCTTACGATCAGTAGACTTGCGTACTTCGTCTTTCTCTTGAATTCTACTGACCGTGACCAAAAACATAAACATGTTGAGACACACAGCGATGCCAATAGGTAGAGCAAAGGTGTATAGAACCATACTAGATTCTGCGATATAACATGTACTGAGAGAATACCCATAGCTCTGGCCTTGACTGGAACTGTAGCTTAGAATGACGTTGAGTCCTACCGGAAGTATGGAGAGGAACGTGTTGGGCAACAAAAGAAACAACACCCGTGCGTTCTTTCCAAAGCGTGCCACTCTCAAAGTTGTAAACGTTTGAAAAATTTGGAAGGTAGACAGACTCATCCAAAATAGAACAGACAGCCAGAGAAAGTGTACTAACATGCCAACAGCAACACACAATTCTTTGTTCCAAAGAAAGTACTTCGAAAAGGTGTATACTGTATTGGCAAGTATCAGCAAAACTGAAAGAATGATGCTTTTTGTTCCTGAGGTTGTAATGCGAGATTTTTTCGAAACAAAAGATATAATTGTCAACACAGCCCCACAAGAAGAAAGAGACAAACAAGCAAGAGAGAGATATTTGTCTACCGAATCATCATTTATATTGGACAGGGCTTGGGTTGTAAGAGGAACCCGATACCAGTCAAGACAAACTTGAAACTTTTGATTATTTAAAGATTGCTTGAAGTATCTTGACGGAATACAGTTTTGATTGTCTGTGAGACACAGAGTGAAGTTTGACAACTCTAGTCTTGCATCAGCCGTCTCTATGTTAACTTTTGGACAACGATACCAGTCGGCCACGACCACAATATGGATTTTGTCCTGGACACATCTATATCGTCTGATATCATTTGCCTGACTAGCCATGTCGAATAGTCTACCGTGTAGTGTTTCAAATGTAATCGGGTGGATGTAATGACGATCTTTATATGCATTAACATTATTCTCATACAAATGAAAGCGTTGACCAATAATAAACCCGGTGACATTTATTTTATGATTGGATAATCTATCGGAGAGTTCGATTTTCTTTTCAAAAGTAACTATTCGGATCAAATTTTCTATGAAGTCGTCAATGTTATGTGGGTGGTTCACTGATAGTTCGATGACCACCCCGAGATAAATAACGTCTGTTTTACCAGAGGGAATGCCGCCTTCTTCATCATGGGGACTCAGAACTGTTAGTCTACATAGGTACTTGGAAATGTTATTCTCAGCAAAGAAGCCCTGTAGAAAGTCACTTAATGAGTTTTTTATGTCCATCGCTAACACAGCAGATTCTGTAGGATAGAACATCATGTTGAGTTCGTAGTTGTTTTCTCCCATTATTTGGTACATGGGCTTGCAAACAGTATTTCTTTCTAAGATGTACTCTTCTTCACAGGTTAGCTTTAAGCACTTGTCCTTCAAAAGAAAAGAGAGAATTTAGCAGTTTTTACTTCGACTTTGTAAGTACTTCATTTGCGCTCTCTACGATGGAAATAAAACTACTCTCAAATATTGTGGAGAGGGGTTAATCTATATATTAGTAGTTACTGTTGAAAACTGTGCGTTCCAATTAATTTCGAAACATTGTTGTGTTGCTAACAAATTTCGAATCAAATGAAATTATAAAGTGATTGGGAAATTTGTACCAATGTTTTTGCAGGTATTTTAAATCAAATACTAGTACTCGATCCTTGTGATATTTAAAATTATTGTAGGTCCTACCGATTTATGGATACTAGAATTGAGGTTTTTACAACATTTATGTATATAAATCGTTAAATAATATGCGTAAATTTCATTGAATTCATTTCAAGGATCCGAAACAAGGAAATAAATCGTATGCTTACCAGAAAGGTGTCGAATAATTCGCCATCTGTACAGATTTCATCTCGAGTTAACGTTTGAGTTCCTACAGCGATCTCTTTGTCCAATTTCAGAAGAGCTGAGAAAATAGGCAGTTTGTCCGCCCCCCAATGAAATAATTGGCTATTGTTTGGGCAGGCAATAGGAACCTCATATACGTTTGGAACGGTACATAGGTAACAGTAAACATTTCTATAAACGTGACCTGTCTTACACGAAAAGTATGGCAAATTGTATGCAGCACAGGCATCCGCCAAGTAAGCCCTATCTGATGGCAAGATGTCCGAGTGAATACAGTCATTTTTATCAACATCGATACATTTAGCAACAATTTCCTGGAGCGAGACGGGCGGATAAAACAAGAAGTTGCATGATGGGTAGGGGTTGAAAACCAATCGCAAAAATTCTCTACTGGTTATCTTTGACAGCAACTCGGACCTCGACGTGCAAATAATCTGGTCGTGGTTCCAGAATACCAAATCCGTCAGGTTTTCAGAGTGACACAGCGCGCAACGTATGTTTCTGTACGTTTCGTTTGTTCTGAGAGAAGTGACCGGAAGAGAAAGCGTGACGTTCCTTATGTCGGCTTTGGACAGCGGTAGCACACAGCTTTCGCCATTTGGACACGTCTCTATCATCCAATATGACCCTCTATATGCTTGGAAGAAGATAGCAAACGTCGGGTTCCATAATGGTTTGAGACATGCTAATGGCATGCTCTTCTTCCCCGAGCTGTTCTGTTCCAAATTTTTGGAAGGACAACAATTCTTTTTCCTAGCGCAAGTGTCGTCACAATTGCACGTCGAACATGCAGGACTCAAAGAACCACCAATCGTATAATTCATGTTAAAACTGTCCCCATTGCACATATCTTGTCCTGGGCAGACGGTCAGAAAGTCAGCCAGCATGCTCCTTGTTGTTAGGTTTGTGATTGTGGATGTTATATTTAATGCTCTTTCCACGAGTTCTTCAGACGGAAGTACTTCAGAACGGAATAAGGTGGAGAAGTCCCCATTTGGTAAGTTAAAGCCTACACAGCTGCTCAACCACGAGATGGATAATAACAACCACAGCGCCTGAAATATTCTCTCAAATTGCATTCGTGATGTTTGCTTAGTTTTACTAGTGCTTTTAATTGTTTTCAAGGAATGCCCAAGTCTTGCGAGAACCCATTTTAAAATAATATTGATACTAGTTGATTTTTTTTAAATAGTAATTTCTTCAGTTTATTGTAACCTAATTTACACTCATTATTTTCCGTGTGATTTTCAGAATCTTTTTTAATAGATTAACTTCAAACGGGTGTAAAATAATACATACATTTGCATAACTGCTACGTTAGAAATAAATTATAGTTTTGTTTTTAACTTTATAATTATTTCAGCTTTTTCAAGTGAGATTTGAATTTCAATTGATGAGTTTTAATTTACAATTTTGGCAGCGAAACGATGTTGATCTATTATTACGCAGACGCTGCTGTTTTAGCTCTTTGATTTTTTTATTTTGATCATCTGCCTTAAAGAGTTTCTGCTATCTGAATCATGCAAAGGAGACATCACAACTAATACCTAAGTCCTATTAGAATTAATGATTTTTTGATTTTGATCATTTGCCTTAAAGAGTTTCTGCTATCTGAATCGTGCAAAGGAGACATCACAACTAATATCTTATTAGAATTAATGATTTTTTTTTATTATAGCTATTTCTTCAGTATATACTCTTATGATCTGCATCAAATTTTAAGATCTATGAAATGTTTGGCTATAAAACATTATTAAGAAAAGAAAAAATCAATATATTTTACATTTGAAATTTGGGTATTTTCCTATATTTTAACGCTTCTTGGTCCGATTTTATATCATATTTTGTGAACGCTATGCTTAGTATATGTACAATAAAAGACATTGCAGTAGTTTTCCCGGTCAATTAAGTCAAATTTCAATGAAAAAAATGATGTACAAAACTTGTTTTAAGGTAACTCCAGTGTCTTTCGGATCCGGTTCTTTTTTTACACGGCGTGCTAAATTTCCGGTTATAATTTTAGCGCACAACAAGTGGTTTAAAATAATAATGGTTTGGTCAAAAAGTGGGTTATTTGTTAAAATATCGCATCTCCGTCGTTTAGAGGGATTGGAGAAAGCAAGGAAAGCAGCAAAATGTAAAAATGGTAAATGAGTGTGTAATAAAATTGTACGTATTGTGTGCATTCTCTTCCAACAATTACACTGCGTTTATGTAGCTTGACGACCTCATGTGTCCTCCGGGACTTGTGTAGCTTGAACATTAATTAAAACTACATAACACTGGTTGGTGTTTAATCTACAGATAAATATGTTTAAAAACTGATATAGAAAGTTTTTGACAGAAAGGGGGGAGAGGTACTACTGCACTCAATTATATGTGTTTTTTGGCAGTCTCGACCTTAATTTTATATGTATAATACAGTTTCATTGAGTATATCAATTTTAGTGACTGTTAGATTGTGTCTTTTTGGTACATTTCAATTATTTCCAAAGTTTGCAAAAAACAACTTGTAAAATTTACATTTTCAATATGGGGGTACACGTGTTCAAGAGACTATCAAGCAAAAACTAGATGGTCAATTTTGATAAACTATGTTTTTTTGTTAACACAATATGTAACTCTTAATAAATATTCTTTAAAAATTGTATGTAAACTGAATAATTTTTTAGAATTTTTCAAAAAGATGCAATATTGTGATTTTTTTTGGAAGGTCGTGGCATGAAAAAATGTAATATTTTTTATATTTTCTGTAGAAAATCAATAAAATTTTTATGACTTAATGCTAATCAATTGATTTGCTTAAATTATAACCTAACATGATGTATTTTGGTGCACAATTTAATAAATTATGAGATCATGCTTCATGGTGTTAAATTTTGGCTGAACAATTTTTGGACCTTGTGAGCTGAAGCTCACTGTAGGAAAACAAACGTGCAAAGGTATAAATATTTTGGTCTCTATAGTAAGTTTAAAAGTTGTTTTAACTGTTAAAAAATGTTTGGTTTGACACGGATTTCTAAAACACTGGAGTTACCTTAAAAACAAATGACAGAAAAGGGTACCGCGTTATTTCGCCTCATATTAAAATTCGCCCCTGAAGTCGAGGCGTCTATGATTGTATTACGACTTTGACATCGCTTTAAATAAATGTGTTTTGGTAAATAAAAAATAAACCTGTGTGCATTTTGTTCACTAATATTTAATTAATTTCTTAAATTTGCTTTGTTTACAGTCGATGCATAACATGCGGGTTGAAGAAACCTAATCATTCGGGGGGACGAAACCCAACGGTTTCGTTTTTTAGACATTCCCATGATGCAGTTTGATTTGTTTTTTTGTTTGCCCAAAAAGAAGTTATTTTATTTACTTTGAATATTTCTAACTTTTAAAGGAAACCGATTCTACTGGTGTAAATAGGCAAAAGTCCATAACTTTCTAAGATAATTAGTTTGTAGGGAAAATTATTCGATACTGTTGTAGTGAACAAATCGGACCATGCAGCTTTAATATAAAACTCTTCCCCTAAAGGAGATCCATACAGTCTACAAATGGCTACGGCCATATCGAGCCCTCTTAAGTATATGTATAAATGTAATTGTGCCCCATTACGAATTTTATTTTTAAAAAAAATTAAAAATAAAAACTTTTTGAGGCTGTATAAAATAGGTTGAAGGAAAAACTTAAAGAGAAAAGATGACTCCGGTATTTTTCAAGCGGAGTTCTGTAACCCTTTGTTTAAAGCGACAGTACAGCTGAAAACACATGTGTGAATAACTTCAGATTTACCCATTGTATCGTTAGGAAATAGGAAATAACGTTGATTGTGACAGTTGAAGTACATAAAAATCCTTTTTACATACCTAATTAATGTAATTATGAGCTTCCGGAAATTTAAGGATCGAACAAACCGAAATAATCTTATAGCGTTTATTTGTACCACGTGGATTTTGATTGACAGTAATTGACACGTGCTGAAAACTACAATATCTTTGCCCGACTACGGTCATCATGGTATACGAGATAAAAGGGACTCTCTAAACGGAAAACATCATCACTTTCTCGATAATTTATTAACGTTTACCAATTTCAATTCATTTTAAAATTAACAGACATAAATATGTCAAATTATCCCTCAAGGGGCCTCATTTACAAAAATGAATTTAGGTTGTAGCAACTCCTATGATAAACACGCAAAATACATGCTTACAAAATAATAACTGTGGTTATTTTAAAAACTTTGAACAATTATTACCTTATTTTCTTTGCCAATTCACTCAAGTAAGCAGGCCTACCCGGTCTCTTACTCGCCATGCTGGTTTGTTTATAGTAAATACGCATGCGTAATGGTATAGAAAGTGGAACCCTGTAACACGTGGCGATGTATATATGTATAGGTTATACCTAATTATTAATTTTAATGAAATAATTAGATTTATTTCACGGAGAAATTTGTAATTTTCTGAAAGTTTATACATTTATGAGTAGAACAAAAATACCGAACCCGATCGGAAAATTTTTTCAAGTCGGTTTTTTAATAAGATGCGCCGTACTGTCTCTTTAACCTACGAGAATGGAAGTTTGGTTGCTTGCAATATCTCATTCCAAAAGAATATTGTGTGATGTTCAAATGTTAACGTTATTATGATAACAACTTGAATCATTTAAATAAAGAAATAAACCCACAGAAATCCATTCTAAGCTTAAGAATGTTTTTCAGGAAAAAAAAATTCTAATCGACCGACAAGTTGTATCTTCGCTATTCCAAAAGCTCGTCGCCCTTAAAAATGCAAAATTCTTTATACGGCATTAGGTTTTAGATAACAATTTTTCTTACTGAACAAAAAATTTTAAAGGGGAAAAAAAGACTACACGTATACAAAGATATTGAGTGTGCATGCAAATCTTTTTTATATCACAACTGTTGTCGCTTCTGTTCTCTTTACAGTCTGTGTTGTCACACAATAATGATTCTCAACAATGATTTTAATTTTTGCCTAAATATTAACTCTTATATATGTTTTCGAGATTTCAGCTACTTTCCCCTGGCTACAATTAATGGCCACGTCAATATTTCTGGGAGTTTTAATTGTTCATATTTTTTAATCATTTTTGTTTTGGTTATGCTTTGGTATACGAAAAAGAATCCCTTTTGGCGTAAAAAGTACTCATTGTAATAAACTAATATACCCTAAAATACTGACTTTATATAAGTTTTAACATTTAATACAACCGTTGTAAATGATTTCACATTACTGGTTTAAGTACCCGTAGAATATATACACGATCACATATTTGGCTTTTGCACAAAATTTCCACAAAACAGCTTAAATGCTTCATGGACCCTGAGTCTTATTTCGCCACATTAATCCAAATAATCTTTCCCAAAACTATTTGAACTCGCTTTTTTTGTTCAATTATTAATTAACGATATTAACAAACAAATATATTAACCCACATCTATAGGATTAAAAAAGAATAAAACACACATAAAAATATGAAGAAAAAAAATCTTATTGCAAATTACATGTCATCAAAATTTATAGTCGTACTTACCATGGCGAGAATCGAATTATTTGATAGTACGTCTGATCGTGTTTGTCTTTTATATGAGGTGGGCAAGAAATATGAAGCCTTTAGGCTATACGAGGAATATACATAGACACCTAGACTGCGTACGTTTTACAAAAGAACTTGCGTCGTAAATATTTTCAGTTTCATGGATTTATCTTTAATGAATTTTTTTTATTAAAAACCTTTTATTTACAACTATTTTGACATTCATAATCATATTTTACAGCCATTAGAATAAAAATAATTGATTAGTTCGTGATTAATTATCAGTCAATAATTTGGTCTTAATTCATAAGTTCTTTCGTAAAAGGCAGCCCAGGTGTTTTCATGAGACGAACATTAACACTCTTGCTGTAACGCGCTTTGTGTAAAACTATACTGTCAGAACCGTTAAGTCTCATTTGACGTTCTTATTAGTAAAATTGTAAACCTTATTAGCTACAAATGAGATATATAATGACCTGTAAGAAGTTAAGATCAAGAAAAAACTTTGACAACGGTAAAATGGTGTAAAAATGAAAGATGATCTGGTATAATTAAAACTTACTGGAACAAAAATATCGCTTATGTTCTGATTCTTAGACACTTCGACAATTTTGAAAGAATGCGTTACAGAATCTGTTGGTAAGTGTAAACAATGGCCTCACAGCCTTCTAGCCGCATACTGAATATCCAGATTTATAAGATCATGTGTTAACATGTTTGTTTTTCGCCATTATATATTTATTATATAAACATGTGTATAGACGTGTGTCGCATGAATAGGACAATTATAAATAAATAAATACTAACAGTGTAAATGATGCATTTTGTAAAATCAAACAGAATCCTTTATATAATTACGTGATATACCGACCTTATATTCTATTGCAAAACAAATGGTAAAAATGGTTTGGATTCCTAATAGTTGGCAATTGCAAATAAATTATAAAAGTGTTCGCCCAACAAGCCTATAGCCAACACTTTCTATTGTTTTGTTGTGGTGTCTTTGAAATATCTCCATATATTTGTTAAAAAAATAATGAATATTCTCAAATACGAGTGCATACAATACGCAATATTTTCATTATTAATTCATATTACTTGTTGAAAACACCCCAAATAAAAACTCTTCATGTGACATAAAAGTTTCTTTATAAAAGAAAAGTTACAGAATACTCAATATTTTCATAATTTTTACACATTATTTGGATAGAAAACAAAAAACATTTCATATGACATTAAGGTTACCATATAAAAGAAAAGTTACAAATCGATTTGGGAAAAAAAAATCATATCTGAAAATAATTTTAAAATATAGTGTATACATGTAGCAATATATTCACAATATATGTATTTATACCACCAATAACAAAGACTACTTCCGGTAGTTTTCAAAGGGAAGGTTTTAAGGAGGTTGGATGGTCAACAGATTACCCATCAGATCTGTCTCAAACATTTTAAGATATTATTTTTTGTCATAATCTATTATTTAGAAAAGAAAAAATTCAATATTTGGCTCCAAAATTTGGACATTTATATATATATATATATATATATATATATATATATATATATATATATATATATATATATATACAAAGTCCCATTTGTCACTACTTACCACCCTGTCCTTAAGGGTCTAAATGCAGTTCTAAAGAAGAACCTGCCAATCCTTTACAGCAATGATAAAATGGTTGAGGTTTTCAAAAACCCCCAATGGCAGCTTTCAAACGCCCTAGAAACCTTAAGGACATGGTGGTAAGAACCAAACTAAAGAACCCTCTACCTAATGGTGGCTTTAAAACTTGTTCTGACACCAGATGTCTGTTGTGCAAACACAGCTCTGATGCGGACGACTTTTCTAGCCCCATTACTGGCCGTACTTACAAAATTTTCGCAAATACCTCTTGTCGTACTGACAATTGTGTATACCTCATCAATTGTAAATTTTGTCAGAAACAATACGTAGGGGAAACAGGAGACCTCCGCAGGCGCATCAATAACCACCGTTCCACCATCAAAACTAAGAAAATTAAAGAACCCGTCGGGGAACATTTTAACTTAGATGGTCACAAATGGGAGGACATGATGGTTTTGGTTATTGATCACAACCCAGACTGGACAGATGCGGAGAGAAAAAATAAAGAAAAATTTTGGATGCATAGACTGAAGTCATTCCGCCCTGACGGCATGAACAAATTAAGTGACTTCACTAAAATGAACATCAACTAAAGCATCCTGATTTTTTTCTATGCAGTGTCACCATCATCATCTTTTTGGTTCCATGTACAAACTATCATTCACGTTAATTATTCAACTTATTAGCTCGTTCCTTAATCGGTTTAATCTGTACGGGTTCTTTTTGTTTACTTTTTATTTTGCTATTTTTAATTGTTGTTTTATCCATTTTATTTTCTTTATTTAACTCCTATTAGTTTTTACACTTTTGTGTATATTTATGTGGTCATTTACAGAACCTGTCTCCCCTACAAACCTTCATTACGAATTATCTTACTAGTACAACTTAATTAACACCAACCCCCAATTAGCTAATTAATTCGTTCGGGTAATCTCTCAGCACTTCTACACAGACCGTCCGCTGCGTCGGACGGGATTTTTCTTTCTCGGGCTTATGATCTTTAATACAAAGATGTAGTTGCCACGTTCCCATCCGGTGTTTTATATATTATTTAGTTTTTAGTTTAGTGCTAGTTTTGTAGATGTTTTTTTCCTTTCATATGTAGTTTTTACTTTGTTGTCCTGAAGAAGGGACGGGTTGTCCCGAAAATTTGACAATATTTTTCTTTATTGTTCGTGTCGTTGGTTATTTTTAGTGCTTTTTTATATCTCATTTTATAACCATGTATCTTTTGATCCGACACTATAGATAACGAGTGTTGTTGGTTTTTTTAGTGCTTTATATATATATATATATATATATATATATATATATATATATATATATATATATATATATATATATATATCTTCGTCTAAAGGAGGTGAATATAACCCCAAAATGGCAACGACCATCCCGCCCCCTTAAAAGAACATTTTAGTCCTCCTTTTTCACTGGTAAAACCCAGAGTCATCTGCTTCCTCTTCTGTCGTCTGTTCCTCTTTTTCACAAAGACACCGTTTACATTTTAAGATCAACACAAAAAATCTGCGCAGACTCTCTCTGCGCAATATGACGTAGAGCCAAGGATTGATTTGTGTGTTTAGGTACATCAATCGAATCAACCATAGTTCCTTTTTACTGTTGGTCTCTGATAATCGGCAGATATGAAAAAGGATGTCAAACTGTGAAAATAAAATAAAAAAACGATAATTAAATTTGAAACATAATTAATCGGGGAATTTAATTATTTCGCTAAAAAATATCTATAGACATGTTTTAAGTCTATATATAAACTTGAACTATTGGGTTTTCAAACTGTAATCCTTGTACATGCACGTATAACAAAACTTGCTTTTATTCATATTTTGTACACGTATACATAAAAAATTATCAAAAGCATGTTTAATATAATGTATAATATAAGTAATGTATATTAATAATTTTTTTAAATATCGAATACTATTATTCCTCCCGTTTTAAGAGGGCTTGGTGTTCGCGGCCATTAATAGACTGCAATAAAAGTATAGGAACACTTTCTTAAACCTGAAATATTTGGAATTTACTTAACTGAATACACGTAATACAGATCATGGTTAAAACCATGTTTAAAATTTCACGATACTAAGATAAGGTGTTTTTTTTTTATTATCCAGACGTCTTTACTATGTGTTAACCTTGTCACAACAAATTCAACAATATTGTTATTGAGATTTTTTTATTACATATTAAATCATTAAATCATAAAGGCATATATGATGACTGTCATATTTGAGTTTAATAGCAATTTAAATAAATTGTATGACTTTAAAATCGTTTGTGCGATGTAAGGCATTGTTCGAATAAATTTGTAAATCGTTTATATAAATAATATAATTTTTAAAAATTGGAAATTTCGCAATAGCTCGTACACTTCACATTTCCACCTTCAAATACTTTGTTTAATTCTTTAACAAATCAAAACCAAAATCCCCCAAAAAACAAGCACTTTAATTTTTGCAGAAAACTGTTTTCTTTAAATATAATATGATGTACATAAATCGGGCTCCATATATTCACTCCACACAACCATCGGAACATCTTCGCTAGCCAAGGGTTTCTGATCCGCACCGCTCCTCACTAACCCTGTTCGTGAGGAGCGGTGCGGATCAGAAACACTCGTCTTCGCTAGCCAAGGGTTTCTGATTTTTCATCGAAAGGAATAGTATATTAAATTCTAAAAATGATAATTATGAAAGGAAATTCTCAGATTAAATTATAATTAGTTGTAATTGGAAAATGAATGATTACTGATCCATTTACATGTATAATTCTTTCAAAAAGTACCTACATGTCTAGTAAGTACATGTATACTTCACAGTAGAAATGTACCCAATTTTATTCAAACAAAATGTGCTAAATGCAAAGCAAAACGGTTGTAACAGATTCATGCACTAATGCAATGAAATAGGAATAATATTTTTTGTTTATCATTTCAGTTACGAATCGACTTCTTTTCTCCGATTTCCAAATCGTGCACATGTGTGTTTGGAAATTATATAAAAAGTCTTAACTGTACAAAATACTTTTGTACTATTGATTCAAAAAGTCTTATTATCAATCGATTACATAATTTCTGCAAAATTAATTTAACAACTAAGATTATACTAATAGTTAAATTAACCAACCAGAAGGGGGCTCCACAGCAAAAGAAACGTAACAATTGAAATTATCAGGAACTTTTTCACGTGGTTGTCGTAAACCCCGGTCACCAGATGGCGATCGAGTAGCAATGCTTGGTACTCGGAATTTCTACACGTGACCACGATCGTCTTCACACCGGCAACGAACGCCACCATCATGATGCAAAGACCAAACACGGAGTAAATCCCGGCATTGATTTTATTTCCGATCGACGAATCGGTAAAGTCGAGAAAACACCAGGATCCAGGGTAATAAAGCTGACTGTTTCCTAGGCCAAGGAGCTGTAAACTTGCAATCATGCTTGCTAAAAGAATTATAGCAAACAGGGCAGCGAGATAAGGTTTTCTTTGAGCGCCATAGTCTTGGGTCTGCTCGCGTATTGCTCTGAGGTAGAGGTACCTGTCTATGGTCATGGCCCCAATAATCATTCCAGATGCCAAATGTGAAAAGGTTTCCATAAAAGAATGAAAATTACATAATTTTACGGAAAAGCACCACGTAAAGTCTGATATGTATCTTAGCAGAACTAAAGGATAACACACACAGTTGTGAACCAAATCGGTGAGCACAAGTCCAGTGAAAAAGATGTAAAAAGACTGCCATTGGTGCTCGTGTCGGCCAACAAACAATATAATCACCGCCAGAAAATTTCCAAGGGCGCCTAGGGCCAGCTGAATATACACTGGAATCGCACTTTCATTTTCTTTTTCGTTGCACAATAGATAATAAGCTGTCATATTCCTCATTTTTTTGTTTTTATAGGGTGGAATTGTTTTTCAACATGGCGATGGATTGTGGAGAGAAAACAACAAGAGGTGCTTAATCTATATATAGAGCGGTAGTGTACAGGATTTTGAGTAATAGGGTTTGTATTTAGTTTCATTTTCGTTCATCTACTTAAATTAAGTGCGTAAAATTTAATGTCCAATACTCCAATAAAATAGAGAACTTTTTTATTTATTATTTCATTCATTTTTAGTCCTAGTTTTTTGTTTGTTTCTTTAGTTTTTTGGTAGTTTCTTTTCGTTTCTTTCTTCTTTTTTATTTTCTTCAAAGATAGATGGTTTGTATAATATAATCTGAAAATTGTAAATTTTTGTTGGACTTTAAACTTAAATTTCCAGAAAATGATTTAAAGAAGGAAGTTAAACTGAGGGATGAAGGTTTTGAGGACACACCGCTTCACTTAAAGACCAACAAGAGACAATTACTACTTAACTTTTGGCGGTAATTGATGATAGAGTGTACATGTATGTATTTATGATTGTAATTCCTGTCTCAACTTTCAATTTTCACATAGTTTATGTTCAGTGTACTTCTCGACAGTCCAAAGAATTTTGCGCACTGTGGCAACGCACTTTGAAAAAATTTCGCACTTTTAATTTTTTTTTTCGTAGTGCGTTATGACTACATTAACATTTTTATCGTCAATACACCTAACGCACTTTTAAAAAATGTATAAATCACAAAATATGGACTGCGTTCTTAACTGATTTCGTATTAAGTCATATTAAAAGTTAATATTTAATGTAACACTGTTTAATATGATCTAGCGTCACTGCATGCAAACTTGGAATGGACAACCAAAGATACAGCCCAATTTCAAATATATTAATATTCCAATTGATTTCTTGAAAAATGCACCCGCATCTTTCCTTGCCAATTATCATATCAATTCCATAAACTTATACAGAGTTTTGATCATCATTTAAAGGAGTAAATATCCACAAAGTAAAAAGATTTTTAAAAAATGGAAGAACGGCTGACAGCTAATTGTTGCAATTCATGTGATACCGGTATTTTGTTATGCAATTAAACAATAAAATACTTTCTTTGGTTATTCATGCGAAATATTAAGGTGGCGACATTGCAGAAAAAGTATTTTTTACTGAATGATCGCTACCTTCATAACCCACATGAATCATCAAAGAAAGCATTTTATTGTTTATATTTACATCTTTCTCTTAACAAATTAATAAACTGATCGTAAAAGTAAGTAAAATTAACTAAACTATTATTAATGTACATCAGTACGTTAGATAAAAGAAACAGCCAAATCGTCGTCTACGGGAATTTAAGTCTGACATCACCATGATTATTTCGTGCAGTCCGTTATTGTTCATAGGTCGATGAAGGTTTCGACCAATCGATATACGGGGCGTGTAGATTTCAGTCATGTCAGTTTCTACATGTATTACATTACCATTACTTCATCAATTTGGGCATTAAATTACCATTACTTAATTTTATTGAAGTAATCCATTACATTACCATTACATGAGTAAAGTAATGCATTACCTTTACTATTACCTTGTGAAAAGTCAATAAGTAATTTAAAAGCTAAATAAAGAGTTTTTGCAAATGTTTCATATATCAAACACACTTTAACCTATCTTCATGTTTATGTTCACTATCAGGTTCAAATTTAATGACTTATAGAAGATTGCTGTAGCTCTTTATGATCAACAAAGTTTCAAAGGTTTCATCTTTTAACTGCATCCTGTCGGGTTGAAAATACTCCCAGCTATATTAAGTAAACGTTCTACATTAGCAGGTGAAGCTGGGACTGAAAGATATAAGTGTTCAGGCCATAATAGAAAAAAATAGATGAATCTTATATTTTCCATCAGTATAAACTAATGAACTTATTATTCAACAACGATATTGAGAGAGAGAGAGAGAGAGAGAGAGAGAGAGAGAGAGAGAGAGAGAGTAATTATTTTCAATTGGGTTATATAATGCTGGAAGTAATTTTCAAGCTTCCAGACATCATGGTTGGACAGACCTATGAATTGCAATCAATTTCCGTAAGAAATGGAGGGAATCTTACTTTGTGGATGTAAATATATCCCAATAAAACCATGAACTGTTGTTCTTCATGCGTAAATTTTTAAACTAAATGATTTTATCGACAAGCTTTTTCATTGTCTCCCAGCCAACCAAGTTTACCCCTGACCCACCTGCCATACCTACCGGATCCATTGTTCAGAGGGCAAAGAGGTTGCTAGGCCATGGTTGCATGCCATTGTTGCCCCCTGCCAGAAGGCAATGGACGAGAGAGGGGATGGTCACCCTGACCAGTGGACAAGTTACCATTGCCTCGCCGCCCAAGGGCTTCCAATTGATGTCAAAAGATAGGAAGCTCTTGGAGTTCGAATTCGCTGCTCTCTCCCTCAAACGTTCAAAGGACACAGGTAGTGACTTTGATAGGGCCAGACTTCTCGATGAGTTCAATTTTCTTGCTCTTCCTGGATCCCTCGATCTGTCTCCTCAAAAAGCAAACAACCCACCAGCAAAGAGTAGGTTTTACCTATATCAGATGGTGCGCAGCGTGGCAAGGGGTCTGTCGAATTCTTCCTCTGACCAGGAGGTTATTTCATTCTTGGAGGCGGCTGAGGGTAAACGAAATAAGTGCTGGGACTCCCTCATCAATGAGATTGACCGTATTGACGTTCCACTCAGGCTAGCTGACTGAACGAATGAACAATTTATAAAGTTAAACTATATATTGTATTTAAAAAGAAAATTCACATGTTTTGTTTAATTCAGGAGAATAGCTAAGGTGTGGGAAGTGTAATGGCCTGGGATAGGATTATTATTAATTTATCATTTTTACATTATTTGGTAATTGGTCTTATTAATAAGGGGTTAGAGTGGGTGGACTTTATGAATTTTACATCACTATATACCTAATACAGTTTATTGGGTTTAATTCTCTTGAATGTTTACCGTATCTGCTAAAATCTATTTTTAGCACATGTGTACTTTTGTTTTCACCAGTTTGCATATTTATTCTTAACACAGTGAATTTTATAATATATGCAAGGAAACTATGCATGTTGATTATACCAATGCATCTTTATTTCGTGCTATTCATTGTCTACTACACCTGTAAGAGCGCTGGATTCCTGGAGCTTGGTAGATTGTTTACATCCCGCTGCCAGCTTTTCCTATAGTGTATTGTGTTAGCCACTGTTTCGTAGACATCGTACGTTATTTTATAAGTATTCGCTATATTATGGCGAGGTAAATATATAGGACATCGTCTGCTAGACGATCTCTCGTTTCTATGTTGAATAAAGCACAGGAATTATAAGTTATTGTTACTTACAGGTTATGAAAACATCCACGACAATTATATTAAGTTATTCCTATGTTTATTTTCATGTCATATATCTTTTTAAGATTTACTTTGCGCGGTGAACGGTAGTTTTGTACGACACTGTACGGCATAGCTCAGTGTATACGGTACCGTAGAGCGTTTTGATTGGTCAAGCGTCACCGTACACTTATTTAATTGGTTAATTGATATCACATGATCAGATCCGTAGGTTATATATATGAGTGCTTTGCCATTATATGGCAGATAATTTGTGACGAGTTCACGAGCGCCAAAATTTCAAATTGAGAACCCAAGCCTCCCTATCAAGTGTTTACCAGCACAACCAGCTATAGGTGAGATTGCGCACCACATTATTATCTCCCAACACACTGGACACCTGAATATATAATTCCGTAGTAAATTTATAGTAACCTGCCACGCCCCCTTCTTTGCCCTTGAAAGTACGGTTGACGCCTTAGACCAAAATTAATACAATACAATTAATGCCATGACTTGAATGTGTTTTGCCATGAATGTACTGTGCTGCTACCATTGATTTAATAAACCATTGTCATTTTACCAAGCCTTGTCCTTTAATCAAAGTACTGCAAGTACTAGGAAGCAATGTTGATCCTGAAGTAAAACTACATATTTTATAGCCCCCATTTTAGATGACCATCCATGGGGAGCTTACAATAGTTTTCATCTGTAAAACTATATTTAACTGTTCTAAACTATAGTTAACGAATGATAATTAACGTTATCAGTCTGCAAATAACGTTAACAATAGATTTTGTTGATAAATATAGATTCACATCTGTACACTATAATTTAGTTATTTACATTCGTTAACTATAGTTAAGAGTTTTTAATCTATATTTATCAGATAAACTATGTTTGCAATCGCAAATGGTTGTTCTCAGTGTTAATTATAGTTTTAAACTTCTGAAACATAGATGATCGCGTTAACTATGGTTTACAGATGTAAAATATAGATTAACGGCGTTAAATAAAGCTTCACAGATGATAAATAAGGCTTATCGACTTTTAACTATAGTTTACGGACGCTAAACTATAGTTAACAATAGTTTATTGTTAACTATAGTTTACGAACCGTAAACTATAGTTAACGATTCGTTAACTATAATTAACGATCCATTAACTATAGTTTTTATCTGCAAAACCATATTTGACGGTTGTTAACTACAGTTTACGAATGATAATCTAAGTATATCTGTCTGCAAATAACGTTAACAATAGATTTTGCTGATAAATAAAGATTCACATCTGTAAACTTTAATTTACATTCGTTAACTATGGTTAAGAGTTGTTAATCATAGTTTCACATTTATCAGATAAACGATAATATTTTGCAATCGCAAACGGTTGTTTTCAGTGTTAATTATAGTTTTAAACTTCTGAAACATAGATGATCGCGTTAACTATGGTTAACAGATGTAAAATATAGATGATCGTCGTTAACTATAGTATTCTGCCCCTAAACTATAGTATACAACCGTTAAACCTAGTTTATCGACTGTGAAACTATGATTAGCTCATTTTTGTGAATTTGGCGTGCCAAGAATATCGACCATATCAACGCACTTTGAAAAAAAAAATACTTTTTTTTCAAAGTGCGATGAGTTGGTCCCAAATTTAAGTCACTTTGAAAAAAAAAATTCTCAAAGTGCGTTGTAACAGTAACAGCGCACCTTCAATAATAGGCATTATCAAACATTAGACAGCATTGGTTTTTATAGCATTGTGGAATGTTTTGTTAAAATTGATATGAAGGAAGAAATATAAATGCAAAATTACATGGATATATAATGGATCCTCATTTAGGTGTTTTGTTGTACATATGCAATATTGATACAGTTAACCAAAAAAGAAAAAAGAAAATAGATTTTAGTTTTTGGACACTTAAAACCATAAAAATCCGGAGTTCTACAGATGTTTTAATTGATACATGTATGCTGATACACAGAAGCCATGGTTTAACGTTGTCTTAATGTTGAAAACAGATAAATATACTTTTATCATGAAATACACGATAAAATACTTCATACAATACTTATTTCTGAAATACTTGATAAAATACTATAAGTATATAGATAAAAAAAAAACAAAGGATTTTTAAGTTGTTCTACAGATTTTAATAAAAATACTTTATTGATACTTGATCAATTACTTCAATATACGAGCATTCTTTATTAAGTACTTAGTAAAGTATTTTTTTTTAAATCTTGAATTAATTATGTTCTACAGATATTAAAATATATTGTTGCATTTTTGTTTTGTCCTTTTGTTTTGACTTAGATGTCATTTTAAAAAATGATGGATTTCAGTTATATATTTTTAGACAACATGCAAGATCATATATCAGCTTGCATTGACAAAAGAATTGCGCTTATCTTTTTATTTCTCATATATTTATATATAAAGTATTTCATCTATTTTAAATTTCATACGCATATTTCCATGTCCATAATATTGTATATTTTGAATAAATTATAAAATGATAAATCTTTTCTTTATTCCCTAAAATAAATATTCAAATATATTTTATAAACGATAACTTTTAGTGTTAATATTTTGTATTAAGCTGAAGACTGTTCGGGGTTTTTTTTTCTCATTTGAAATTACTAGTATTATATAAATAGTAACATTGGGGATTGGCCTGCCTATATCCAGGATTTTGCTTTCAGCAAAGCCCGGCAAAATATTAACTGATTTTTCTTCAATAATGAAAATATAAATCAAAACAAACTAAGAAATAAAAATATAAAGATCGAACATACATGTACATAGTCTTTAGACATATGATCAATAAAATGAAATAATTGATCTCTTTTTACTTTGCTACTTTTTATTTTTCTTACAAAAAAGGGGAGTTTGGTGATATTTTCCAGGCTTTTATTTCGGCTTTTTGTAGCGCCTTTCGAATTCGAGTTCACAAAACGAGTACAAATCACACTGCTGCTCAATCATCACCGGCAAAATTAATGATCTCACTGTAACGCTGATCATCATCTTCTGAACGACAAAATCTGGTACACCGCAAAATCAAGACGTAAAATCTGCGCATGCTCTCTTTGCGCATTATGACATAGAGCCACGGATTGATCTGTGTGTTCAAGTACATCAACCTAATCAACCACAGTTCCTTTTTATCGTTGCTCTTTGATAAACCAGCTGCATGGAGAAACATGTCTATCTGTTAAAAAAAATGTGACTTGTTACCAGCACAAACTGAAAAAACTGAAGTATCTCTGTATGGCAACAGTTTATTTAAGAAATAAACAACAATTTAAATAGTTCACCGGGATATGAAGTTGGTTGGTCACGTGATCAAATCCTGTGAAGCCCAAAGGGCTTTTTAGTAGATTTGATCACGTACCAACCAACTTCATATCCCGGTGAACTTTTTAACATTGCTGTTTATTACTTATACATGTATTTACGTTTGTAAAAGACAACTGTTAAAATTACCGAGATTTTATGTTTGCAATAATCCAAGCGATAAGTGCGTGCTATGATCATTGTGACGTCATGAAAAAGTTCATTTAAACAATAAAATGCTTTCTTTGGTGATTCATGCGGGATATGAAGGTGGCGACATTGCAGAAAAAATACATAACCCGCGGGTTATGCAATTCTTTTCTGCAATGATCGCTACCTTCATAACCAGCATGAATCATCAAAGAAAGCATTTTATTGTTTATATTTACATCTTTCTTTTAACTAATTAATAAATTGATAATAAAAAGTAATTAAAATTCACTAAATTACTGTTAACGTACATAAGTACGTTAGCTAAAAGAAACAGCCAAATCGTCTCCTGTGAGACTTTGAGTCTGACATCATCATGATTATTTCGTGCAGTCCGTGATTCTTCTTAGGTCGCTGTAGGTTTCGACCAATCGATAAACAGGGCGTGTCGATTTCAGTCCTGTCAATTTCCTGTCAGTTTCAGCCGCTGAAGATTTCGACCAATCGATAACGGGGCATGTAGATTTCAGTCTGGCTGTTTCTTTAGAGCTATGTATTAACTATAAGTTTCCGTAAGAAATAGAGGGAATTATACTCGGCAGATGTAAATATTTAACGTTATTTTATCTTTCAAAGATTTGCAGTGAGTTTGTTTATAATGTTTCTCTGATTATGCAAAGCTTAAAAAGTTTAACATATTTTTGTTGTTGCAGGTAATATATTGGCCAGCGCTGACATTGACTTCAAAATAAGTGCAGATTATACAGATGAAATTTGTATGTGTCAATTACAAAATGAACTGATTGTGATAGAAGGTGTTGTTATATGTACTAGTACACATTCTTTAACCGTTTTAAGCAAAGTATTATTAGTAACAAACTCCTACTAGATTTTAAACCGTTGTATATATTAACTAAACGAAATCAATAAACTCATTAATACTAACAAGAAGAGGTCCCCACAGGAAAACAAAGGTGAATATCGAAGTAATAAGAAACGCTGTCACGTGTTTGTCATAAACTCCGGACACTAGAGAGTTGTCGAGTAACAATGCTTGATTCTCTGCGTTCCTACACGTTATTCTCAGAGTCATCATACCGATGATAAAAGTCGAAGTCATAATTGAGATCCCTAATCCCGAATAGACATAGGCAGCAATCCTATTGCCAAAAGACTTGCTGGTAAAATCTAGAAAGCACCAAGAACCCGGGTAATAAAGTTGACTGTTTCCGATGCCTATCAGTTGAAAACTAGATATCAGGGCTGATACCAACAAGAGAAGGCTCAATACTCCTAGATATTTCAGTCTCGATGCGGCAGTGGACTGTCGAGATATCTGTGTTAAATGTAGATATCGGTCAATTGTCATCACGCAGACGATCATGCCGGAAGTCAGGTGACAAAATGTTTCCATGAACGAAAGAAAATCGCATAATGGTTCGGATAAACACCAAGTGAAATGGGACAGGTATCTTCGAAGGACAAGAGGATAGCATGCACAATTGTTGAGCAAGTCCGTCAGGACCAGGCCTGTGAAAAAGATGTAGAAAGACCGCCATTGATGATGTAGTCGGCTCGTCCACAGAATCCCCACCGCTAAAACGTTTCCTAAAATACCCATTACCAGCTGAAAGTACACAGGGAAAGCGTTCTCCTCTTCGTCCAATTCGCACAACACGCGATATGCAGTCTTATTTCTCATTACGGTCAAATTCTTATCAACAAAACCTTAATATGGCAACTGTATAAACATGTTTGTACAGTTCCTATTCTGATTTTCCTGATTCGTTTTTTACAGCGGGAAAATGGAGTTCCTTTCTTGATTCTAACCATTGAAAAAACAAGCACCATTAACTTATCTCCGCGATCCGATCGCCGTGGATTTATTAAAAAATGGTTACTTAGAATATATGTAATCGCTATCGTGTATGGAAATTCTTCCTCATCGTCAAACGTATTAGATTGGTACACTTGTTAATTACTCATTAATACTCAATGACACGAGAAACATGGCATATACTTTCAAGTGTTAACTTCCTTTATGTTTTTGTTTTTTTAATTGTATTTTAAGTGTTCAAAAACTTTAAAAACGCAAATATTTTACCGGCTATCTTGTGAAGACAAAAAGTCCACATGGTAAAAGATGAAAAATTCCGTATTAAGACAAACATCAGGCTAACATGCAGGGCCAAATTTACGAAGGGAAACTTCAAGAGTGTGGGAAGTTTAACGTTTGATAGATCATATCCTGTCGACGATCGTAGTGTAATTAATGGATGGGGGTTATTTCCTGGAGAACAGTCACATTGTGATACAACGAATTACGTTAAAGTGTCATTTCTTATACACCACTTCGTTGTTCAAAGACGGAAAATATGCCCGTAATTTTTTTGAACGAATTATGTTTTGTATTTTTTCATAAAAAAGTGGAAAATCTGTTTTGGTTGCAAGTAACACAAGTTTAGAGATAAAAATTTGGTGCGAAAAATGCATGATATTAATATCTACGAGATGAATGAGATGGTGTTGCTTAGTAAAAGAGTGAATGAACATGAAATGTTCACAACACAGCTTTATAAACCCCTACGTCAACGCAACATACATGTATTATGTCTGTTCAGTTTCTGTAAATGATGTTAATTAGCTTTTTCTTTTGCCAAATGCAAACTGTGTACATATTATGATAATCCTTGATAATGCTTATTACGCATGTACATACCGATGATACCGATCGTTGTTCATGATTTACAAAAATCTTCACATTGCCATGGTTTACAAAGCATTATTGACAAATCTGAATAATTTGAAAAAATCCTCAATATTAATAGTTCAATTTTAAATTACAACAAGTCTTTGAGGGATTGGCTCTATCTGCAGCTTGCTAGATACTAGTAAGCTTAAAATGCTTGAACATATTCATCTTAAATTTAGAAACAGACAAGAAGATAATATTCTTGATATTCATTGATTTAATCAATATATACATGAAAACACATGTATATTTCAAACACAGTACTCACAGAGAAATTAATGATAATGAACAACTTCACTACATGAAATCAATGAGATATTCAATGGTAAGCATGATTTGGGTTATTACTTGGAAACAGTAATAAATAGTCACTATAACACTTGTGTCTTTCAGGAAAAACCATGCTGCACTTCAGAAAAGACTGTCTTTTATTCAACACATCCTCTCAGGTTTAGATTCTTTTCATTTTCATGATATCATCAGAAAGCCGTATAGTTTGGATTTCCCATATTACCACCCATGTTGCCCATGCCTCCACCCATGTTGCCCATACCCCCGCCCATATTGCCCATTCCACCCCCCATGTTGCCCATTCCACCTCCAAAATTGTTCATCCCACCTGAAAAATATCAAACATACCAGTATTATGTGGATAATAATATAAACATATTTGTTGACAAGTTATATACATTTGCAAATATCAATGCAGCCGTTTTTTAAACTGTAAATAGATTTTACCTTCAAAATCCTCCGATTCATCGAAGTCTTCTCCATCACCATAACCCCCACCCATGTTTCCCATGTTCCCTGCCCCGCCCCCATTGAATCCACCACCTGGTCCATAATTCTGTCGTCCAGCTGGTGTCGAATTTAAAAAGAGCTCTATGTATCTGTGCTCTGTAAAAAACAACAGAAATATTATGAACGTTTTATTTATCAGCAGACAAAGAATTTTTATACATTACCAGATTAATTTAATTGCATGTACTTACGCATATTCTTCTTGTGTCGGGACATGGCTTCCACTGCGTCGGAATGAGTTTTGAAGTCAACATTGGCCTCTCCTGTTGGTCTACCATTTGGTGCAAACTCAAACTCTACTCTAACAGGGGTCAATGGAGAAAAGAACTGTGGAAATCAAAAATACATTTAAAGATTTAAATACAATCACAACTCTTTCTGCATAAAGAACAGTAAAATGAGTTTGTCTTTGGTAAATGATAACATCAACTAGTTGCAGAAAGTTAAATGATACAATTTAATAAATATTCATCAAAACCTTAACAACAACAGACTTACATCTGCTATGTCAGACTCGAGGGCTTGGAAGGGGAGTCCCCTCATGTGAACAGAGTGACCAGTCCGACTAACGTAGTGACTCCCTGGGGTAGCTCCTCTCTGTCGATTGCCACCTCCCATCCCACTCCCTCCCATTCCACCCCCCATGCCTCCTCCCCCTCCTCCTCCTCCTCCTCCTCCCATACGTCCGCCCATTGCTGGGCCCATCCCCCCTTCTCCACCCATCATGTTCATTCTTCCTCTCTGTTGCTGCTGCCTCATCCCCATGGGACCTCGGCGGTTCATGCCACCACCTCCACTGCCAAAGCCTGGCCCTGGTCCGTAGCCACCATTGAAATCATCAAAGTCATCTTCAAAGAATCCTAAACAATTGACCAGAAGAGCCATGACAGAGTATATATCAAAATACTTGAACGGTCCCTAAAGAAGTTTTTTTTCTTCTTTAACTTTACCACATCCAATTCCTTTTGATTTTTCTTTTTCTTGCCATATTGATTATGTAGTCCCCCTACATTCCAATTTTCCTGTAATTCTCAACACTACAGACAAACTAGACAGGATCAGATTAAGCTTTTACCTTTTACATTACGACTGCCTCGACCCATGCCATATCCAGACATTCCCATTCCGGGATTGCCTCCCATGCCCATGTTACTACTGGCACCACCTGCCCCCATTCCAAAGCGGTTGTTTCTGTCATAGGGCCCTGGTCGCTGCATTCCCCCTCCTGATCCCCCCATCAGGGGCCTTATCCGAGGGGTATTTCCCATTGCATTCTGGGCCTCTTGCATGCCACTTTTAAAGATTTCAATGTACCTAAAATATTGAACAAATCAATTGGTATGTTTCTAAATTCCTCATGCCAATAGTTATTATACTGCCATACACTCACTGATTTGGTATATTGAGATGTACATGTATAAATACAAAACAAATACTTTTCATTACGGGAATACAAACATAAACAGTACAGAGGGTTTCACTTTATATAATAGTGGTTGCTTAGAGTTAAATACATATTTCGTTAAATCAAATTATTATAGAAAAGTTTGGAATTTGCGTATTTCAATTAATATCTAAAATTATTTTAATTGTATAAAAACCAGATATGCACTTATAGGACCTCATCCATTTTACACAAAATGGAATCAGTTATGCATGTCAGGGACAGATTAAAATATAACTTATAAATGTATTTCTATACAAACAGTTTATCTAATACTTTATTTACCTACTAAAATCTCTGGACAATCTATAAGACATTTAGTGGAACCCTCTGTGTTGTATGGGAGAGCATGCTTATATTTCCTAACATACTGTGTACATGGTTATTTTTGCCCCGTGTTATTTCCGCCCTTCTTTGCTTGCAAACGGTTTCGTTTCTTCTTGAATTCACCCAGACAAAGTTGTGTTTAAAGAGAAATAATTTGAGACATTGGAATTCACCTAGTCTTTAATTCGCCCACTGAAAACAAGGGTGAACAGGGTGAAAATAAAATGGGGACTTATATTTCCCGGTACACAGTAATCTACATGCAGCAAGTGCTTTTTGTCCATTATTCCTTTAATTCCAAAGATAATATACTGGCACATTGAATCTGTGACCTGCAGGTAAATCTTACTAGAGTTTCATCATAATCAATCTTACTATCACAAACCTTCATTTACTCATCACTCATTTCTGCTTCAAAAAAAAAATACAATAAAAAGAAAATCTGTAAGCTATAAATGTAACCAGGCTAGTGTGTTGCCGTGGAAACCCACCAAGCCCAGTGTTCTCACCTCCCAAACCAGCCAGCCAACCGACCTTCAAGTTTGTAGACCCGTCCTTAACTTCCATACTTTATCCTACTTTGCTTGCTGTTCAGTTTCTTACAAGTAGCAATATTGCATTCGGGTTTACAAATTTTCAATTATACCAAAAAGTGATCCCTCTCACAAGTTATCAATTTTTTTTGTTTTTAAATTAACCCATTGCAACATCATGAGCTTTAGATTTAAACTTATTGGAAAATGTAATGTCTTTCCTTCTTGCTCTCAACTTTCTTCTTTTTTAAATGTTTTTTTTTTCCACGTTTTTTTATTTAAACTCTAAATAAACTGACACAGCAAGCAAAGAGTTTGATATTTTTGGCTTAGTTACCACCAGAGTTTAACCAAGGAGATACTAATAAGTTGACCACGCCCCAAGAGGCCCTTTCCTCCCACCTGTGCCCAATTCTTTCCTTGTGTTTGGATAAAGCTTTTTCGGCTATCTCCTGTGATGCAAATTGGACGTATGCCTCCCCCGTGCTTCTCCCTTGTCGATCCTCTGGTAGCATTATCCCATTTGGTACAATCTCCAACCCTATAGCCCCCAGGCCCAATGAGAAACATGACATCAGCCACATATATTGCCACAATGTGCAGCAAGTCATTGAATTCGCTCTCAGTCAGGGGAGGTTTGTCTCCATTATCATTTACAAAAAAATCTGAAGTGATGTGGACATAAAAACAAAAATATATTTTTCTTTTGTTTTTTGGTTGGTGGAAAAAAAAATTTCATTATCTAATCTTAGAATCAAGGAACAATTAATTTTGATACTACAATCTAATGAAAGTAATAATGACAGTTTTCATACTTGTAAAATAAATCCTCCCCTAACTGTGTGGGATCTTGACAAATTCTCATTGTACAAGTAAAGCTTACATATCCCTGAATTGTTTTCCCTGTGTATAAATTATTCTTCCTAGTCCCTTCCATTTATCATTCATTAACCAATAACTTAAATCTATTTAAACAATTCATTTGTTGCTTATCACTATCACAAATCTCTTGATTTTAATCTACATCATTGGTACACAAAATTAAACAATGTTTACTGCTGTATCTGAAATTTATCCTTTTTGCTTTGCTTTTTTTCTTTTCTTTTTTACATTTCCTTTCTTTTCAATATTGTTTTTTGCTTCTGCGTCAAACATATTAGAATAAGATAAAACATAAACATACGAAAGATTTTCACAAACAGGTTAATCATTATCTCACCTGTGAAAAATTGAGCAATTTCTTCTTTGGAACAACCAAACGGTAGTCCTCGTAACCTGACCACAGCTTCGCAGGATCCTGGCATCTGTCCAGGCCCTGCCCTCTTTATCACCCAATCCATTTCACTTTTCTTGGAGCGGAAAACTGTGATATGGCAAAACAATTAGGGAATCAAGGTTAAACATACCTCTTCCATTTAATACTCGCTCAAAGAACCAGGAACACTTCCCAATACAAACCTTCAATATATCTGTTTCCCATGTGTTTATTATGACATTTCAGACCCCTCTGCACATTGTCTTCATCTATCAATTCTACAAAGCATTCTCCACTTGGCCGACCCTCTCGGGAAAATGTAAAGTGGACTCCCTGTTCTCCGTCTACAATCTGTACGTCTTCTGTAAGAGTCAAAGAAGTGAATATATTCTACTTTCATTTCCTGTGACATAACATGCTGCAAACATTACAAAAATTATATATTTACAGAAAAGAGAAAAATCATCATCAATTTACCTCCGAAAAATTTGACAACTTCAGATTCTGTTGCTGACCATGGTAGTCCCCTCAATCTGACAACACAGCCATCTTCATCGCCAATTCCTTGCTGAATAGGGTAAACAAAAATACATTGAATTGAAAAGTGAAAACATCCAAAAACTATAAGTTATATATAATCAATTTCAGTTATCCAACACCCTTTGAATTGACAGCTTATTACAACAGTGAAATTTAATTATACTGTGGCTTTTTTGTGAAGTGGTTTTTTTGTGTGTTTTTTTTTTTTGGGGGGGGGGGGGGGGGGGGGGTTGGTTCATGGTTTTAACTAAAATCACTTTTCCTATTGTTGACTCATCAAAATTCATATATTCAGACAAATTCAAACTATCATGAATTTCAGAGAATTGAGTTTGTCAGTTCTTAATATAAATATAATGTCCTATGAATTGGGTAATATATCCCGAGTCTTGGTAAAATGGGTAGGCAAACCCGGGCCGGGGCAAAATCAAAGCCGGGGCAGATCGAGTTTTTTTAATTTTCTTCGTTACTATTCTGCCAATATCATTGAAATTTTCAGGATATGTTACGGACCGGTATATTTGTATTCGCTGTAAATATTGCTGCACAAAAATGCGTATTAATGATTTTATTGACGATTGTTGATTTTCGAGTTGGTAAAATGGGTAGGCAAACCCGGGTCGATATTTTACGGGTTTGTGGACTTATTTAAGAAGAAACTTAATAATTCATGTTATATTCCGTTAAAACATATGATATACTTTTCAAAAATAAAGATTTCTTTAATGGAATTTGAATATTTCTGCGATTAATAACAAGTTTTAATAAAAACCGGGTCATTAAAACCGGATCCGATCACCCGGGACAAACTTGATAATTCCGTAATAGTTGCGTGTCTGTGTTAACATGGTTAATTCACATGGATATTAATTTTCTGTTTTAGGCAATGGTATCATCAGAAATGTGCAGGTTTAACAAACTCAGGTGATAATTTCCTATTCAACTGTCCACAGTGTGCAACAACCTCTCACTCATACAGATATGTTTAATATAATTTCCCATAAAAATGTATTTATTTCTATCCTAATATTTTAGCTTGTTAGATATTGGGTTTTTTTTATTGGCAAACTGAGTATGTGCCCTGGTAGGACGCCGTGTTACAGTACTTGTTTACAATATAATAATAAAAAAAAACCCACAAATAAAACCCTTTAGCATGCTAATTCATTTGTATTATCACTCTTTCAAATCATTAGTTTTAAATAAAACTTCAAAAACTATAATGAATAAAAACAGTGCTTTAAATATATATATTCATTTAATTATTTGAAAAAGTAAAAATTAATGTGTAGCACCCAAAATGATTATTATAATCACTTTTCTCAAATGTATCAATTAAGGCTCTAATGAGGATACCTCCTTGCGAATTGGCAATGTCACAATAGTGTGATAGCTAACATCCTCATTTCGGAATTTTTGAGTTTGTCCCGGGTGATCGGATCCGGTTTTAATGACCCGGTTTTTATTAAAACCTGTAATTAATCGCGATATTATTACTTTCCGTTTAATAAATGTCAATTTCTAACTAGTATTTCATATGTTTTAACGGAATTTAATATGAAATATTAAGTCTCTTCTTAAATAAGTCTACAAACCCGTAAAATGTCGACCCGGGTTTGCCTACCCATTTTACCATCTAGGAAATTAACAATCGTCAATAAATTCCAAAATACGCATTGTTGTGCAGCAATATTTGCAGCGAATACATATATACTGGTCCGTAACATATCCTGAAAATTTCAATGACATTGGTTAATTATTTCTGATATAAATTGGAAAAACTCGATCTGCCCCGGCTTTTATTTTGCCCCGGCCCGGGTTTGCCTACCCATTTTACCAAGACTCATATATCCCATTGAGATGATTTAATTTTGTTATTAATAAAGTTTCTTTAAAAAGTAAAATAGAAGATGTGTCAATATCACTATTTTTTTTTCAAAATGTCGATGAAATGTGGAGGATTAAAATGCAGAGACATAAATAATTACTTATGTCTCTGTTAATTTGTATACGTTTATACACTGTTATTTCTTTTGTCTACCTGGTCTCTCCTGCATGTTTCATATTGCGATTTTTTTACTAACAATAGCAACATTTTATTTAAAAATGGATGCATGTATCACTTATTACAAAATTTTTAGTTGCCATGTTAAAAGAATTATTTCATTTTCGATTCAAGCACGGAAGTAAAAAAGAAATTTCCCACAAAGAAGCCAATAAAATGGCGACGCCGCGAGGGGAAAAAATGTATTAGCGCAGTGCAAGTAATCGGAGAATGTTGGAGACAACACATTGAATGCCAATTCACAATATGAACATAACTGTATCAACAAAAAATATTTCCAAAAGTGAAACTCACATATACCTCTTGTTTCATCATTTTTTGGCACTTCGAAGAACGCTTCTCCTCGTGTCGATAAAATCGGATTGGTCGGATACGGAACATAAAAAGTACGAATACCTTTTCGGACAAAAACGGATCATTGCAGATCTATTTATTTTAATTCTATTGGGTTTTTTTTTTATTATTGCTTATGAATTTCGTGGAACGTTTTAGGAAGTGGGGGAGGACATAGTTGGTTTTTAAAAAATGTACTTAGTATTTTCTAAAATAAAAGAGAGAAAATATATTTTCAAGCAGATCCAAAAGTAGGCTATATTTGAGCAAGCTAACAGAAATGAAACCGATACGCTCAAGTGTATTTACAAAAAGCCTATTGATATCATTGATATAACTGAAAATGAAATAAATGGCTGATAACGCTTAAAAATCGTATCAAAGCTTTTTTCAAAAGTCATAATTAATAATACGGTGAAAGGCGTTATAACGCAAATAAAGTTTGTTTCTAAATTTTTTTCAGATGCAATGTAGGTCAAAGAAGGACAACGATTTTAGATGTATGCCGAAAATATCATCTGTCCAAAGTTTCTGCTTCCACCACTAATCGATAATCATATTATAAATACCTTTGTGTCCAAACTTCGTCCATTCACTAGAATGAAAAAGTCCAGATAATCTGCTTTAAAACGACCCCTCTTCCGCTTCAGGTGTCAATACACAACCAAAAAATAGAAAGTCTACGGGGATTTTGCATTGCAAACAATATGAAAAGTACCCTGGTGATAACGCTGAAAAGCTGTACGAGGTGTCCCGAGTTAAACCGAATGGAGAAAATATGTAAACATTTTTCCATTATATATATCTGTAAGAAATTTGGTTTCGTTCATGTTAATATCTCCGGGTAAAAATAGGTGAAGTTTCAATGAAAAAATCTTTGATTTTACCCCTTGTATTGTTTTCAACTGTACTTCTTTGACAGGTATATGTATGTTCGTTAAACTTTGTCAAAAAGTGACGGAAACAGTAGCCTGGGACAGACTATAGATACACTGTATACTGATTGCAAGACTTTTTCCTACGGGGGTCAGGAATGGATCTCTATTGGGTCACGAATTTAACACAGAAATATATATTTGTTTTAAAGAGAGGGCTCAAAACTTTCTTTTCTTTCACAAAGAAATGCATTTCGTTTTAAAGTTTAGTTTATACATGACTGAATAAATATAAAACGTACTAAGCTTTTGCATTTAGACAAGATTGTCCAATGCATTGGATATATATAAAATACGGATATATATGATAAAGCTAGTTATACCAGTATATGGTTATATGGTTCAAAGTTAGAAGCTGTTGCTTATATGTGGGTGATATGACAAATGGGTCCTTTGGAAAGGCGACATTGAATCATATGTGTAATTGCAACGGTGTGTGCAAAATTGAAATCATGAGAGCAACGCGCCAACTTTGTTGATATACAAGCCGTTGTAGTTATGATACTAGGCCTACATTTTTCAAAAAACAATTTAATGAACAAAACATACATATATTTACATTTCTAAACCGCTCAGACTCTTCAGCCTTGTCTGCAAGTGTGCTTGATATCTCAAAATCCTTGTAATATCCCCAGTTCTGATATATATAAGTTTAAATTCAACATCCAAACCCGTCATTAAGCGAGTACAACAGCCAAAAACACGAAATTTGAATTTTGTTTCTGATGTTGCACTTTAACAGCGTTCAACGTTAATTAATTGTGACGTACATGTATATAATGAAACTCATTATCAACTTGTAAATTACACGTGTAGCCTAATGCCTTTATCAGCCTCAGCGTTAATGTACGCCTGTAAATATACCTTTATTCGTATTAAATTACCCCTTTTATTTTATTTTTCAGTAAGATGAAATGATATACTATATAGGCTTTCGTAAATAAAAACGAATATTTACGGGTAATGAGTGAAAACATTTTTTGCAGGATTTTTCAAAAATAGAAATACTTGTGTAAAACCCAAAGATAATGCGATGGGGCACCATGGCACCTTGAACATTCGATTATAGTCTACAATTTAAAATAAATTTGTTATTGTCATGCAAATTTTTTTCTTTTTAATTAATTATCAAAGTTCTATATCAATTAGGTCTTATGACCATCATGACCTATATCAATTATTTCTTCCGTTTTTATCAGGATTTAGTTGTTCACTATCAGATTACCTCTGGTTACTTTTTTTCATAAAATCTGGGAGTGTGCACATTTTTACATTTATTCATTAAATAAAGTTAATAGAAAAAGAACTTAAACATATTTTTACACTCTGTTACATTTTCCCTCCGTCGTCCAAATATTTGAAAGCTTCCTGGTTCTGGTTTCCGGCAACCATTTTCTATGTTTACAAACAACAAAGTAGAGGAAAATCCATCATCATCGGCGTAATTATCTGCTGTCAGATTAAATCTGACTATTCTATTCATGAAACAAAGTAGCAGCAGATATATATCTACTCATAATTGCCAATTGTATGCAGAATGAGCTTTCTGTTGTAAGTTGAATTGCTTTATTGACATTTGGCTGTTTTTGTTTACATTGAAGCTTTTTGTGCTTGACAAGACACTATTAAATTTCTTATTTTATGTCATAATCGGATAGATGATGTGTATAGTAACATAGCTATATGAAGATTTAACGATATCTTGCTTTATTTTACCCTTATTTTTCGATATAGGATCGAAATATAATCAGATTCAAACAACATCTGTAAAGTGATAGTGCTGTTAGTTCTGCAGATTTTTGTTGAATATGAGTTTGTTAAATTGTTTACATTGTCCTTTTGTCACAGTCTGAATGGTTACATGTAGTTAAACTTTCAGCTAACATATACAACTTTTTATCCCATGGATAACTAATGATATAAACGTGAAGGTTTATCTATTCTCTATATAGAAGTAGACAGGCATAGCCTTCATCCACTTCTCCTCAAAATCTGTCATATTTTGGTTCTGAAAGCTATCAAAGTAAATGTTAAAACTTGTGACAGTCTGCTTCAGTCAATGTCTTGGTCAAAGACTGAAAGTACACATAGCTTTGATTTGAACATATTTTTATTGTACAAAAAAAAAATCACAAGACATATGTTTATCTTAATAACCTTTACACCAGGGCAAGACTGCATGTCTGTAGCTGCATGTCTGAAAAAATTTGGATGGATGACCAGGGAGCTACTGCCATGCAACCAGTTCTCGCCAAGTAACATTTCTCGCCAGTGCATTGTTACATCATTTTATCAACACACAAAATTATATACAAAAAATGTTGTAACGATGCACTGGCGAGAAAAGGTACTCAGCGAGAACTGGCCACATGCCAGTACTGTTCCTTATGTATTTTAGTCACAAATTATGGCACAAAAGAACTTCCTTCGGTTTTGGACTGATTAACCTTATTTACAGGACAGTTCCAAATGTATTTAAGTTGCAAATCATGGCACAAAAGAACTTCCTTTGGTTTTGGACTGATTAACCTTATTTTCACAAAAATACTGTGGAATTAAATATTACGATAAAATTCTTAAGACAATTTCTACTAATGTCGTCACTTACCGGTATTGTATTAAAAACATGCTAACTGACCTCAGAAAATGAAGTATGTTTTAAATTCACGTACAGATCGAGAGTCACCATTTTTACATGTAAACAACTAAACTTCTTCACTTAGTGGAGCTGGTGATGTTGTTTAAAAGAATAACAAAGGCAAATAGTACGATATCTGTAGTAAAATGTTGGTTGATTAAATGTTTGTGCAGAATGTGTTCAGAAATAAGATTAATCAATCCAAAACTAGTGCAAGTATTTGTGCACCATAAAATGCAAATTTTTAACACACAAGAAACTGTAGATCCCAGGTCGTCCATCCAAATTTTTTTTAAACCTGCAGCTTCACAAAAGCATGCATAAGACACAAAGCAAACAAATTCCAGTATTTTTGCGGCTCCAGTACAGTTTTTGGGTGGTCAACTTCTCGCATGTATGAATTTTACAAGTTTATTTAACTGTCAGTAGAGGACAGCAGCCTTAGACTAAAAGGAAAACACATAATCTAATACAGAGACAGATAATTTATGAAAATGGAATTACTATCAGTGAGTGTTGATATTTTCGTTAAAGACACGAGCATTTTCAGCTCTTTTGACATTTCAAACTCTGATTTTTCAATTCCAAGTTTTTAAAACATTTAATCACATATTGTATTATACGAAGACTTCATATTTATCTCATATTTATTATATATCCTTTTACATTGGTGTGTTGAAAATGCATCTTCACAAAATGTAAAATTCAGCATAATAATACAATGGATAACATTTAACTTTTATGATTATTTTAAACTTGATGCTTATCTATTTTGATATGTGTATTTGCCATGTGTGTTTAACCTCAGGTTTACCATTACACATCTCGCACTGAAGCCTCCATCAGGTTGAAAATTCGCGTATTGAAATATCTAGCAAAATTTTAAAATCCCATGCTCTTGCAGAACAGACCCTAGTGTAGATATTCAAGGTGAGATTAGATTAAGATGACCAGTAAATAAAATTTCTTGTAGATGGAGGTCATTAGGTACATTTTTAAAATGGAATTGTCATAGGAGTTGTCATACTGAATTACTGATGCATGCCTTCTTAGCAATTGTCATTGCAGTTTTAAAGAAATGAAGCTGTTGTGGCTCTATGTTCTACAATTGGTTTTATTAAATGAATTACAACTGGTCACTAGACTATATATAGATATATGCATATGATATGAATCGGTCCATTGTAACCCTAAAGTTTTGTCAACGCTTGTATGATCTTACGAATATATCATAAAAAGTAGATGTAGATTTTTTGAAGTATTGGTATGCAGTGTTGTACACATTGTATATAGTATGTATTATACATGTACCGGTAGTAACTTTACAGGGGAATTCCTATGCTGCAAAGAAATTGGAATTAGAATTTGAATTGTCAAATGCATGTACACACCAGTGAAACTTGATTACTACAAACACGGAGAAAGCAAAATCACAGTTTTAGTGAAAGTTTTGTGGGATCCTCAGCCATTTGAAAAAAATTCCTGGTATTAAAATTAATTCAGATCTAATGAATTTGGGGATACAGCATAGAATATAGGTGAAAAAAAGTCGTAGTTTATAGTTAATTGTTATATAAATAGTCAAAAAGTTCCCAATATGAAAGATCATATATTTGTGTACATGAATTCATGGGATTTTGGGATCTTTCTAGAATACTACAGCTTGTTTTGCCTCTCATCAATCTCCCTCTATTTTTGTTTACAGTGGAGGCCGAAGTAACAAGACCTTCAAGCCTAAGAAGAACATTCCTGAAGGCACGCATCAGTATGACTTGATGAAACATGCCGCTGTCACACTGGGTAGCGGGAACCTGCGACAGGCGGTCATGTTACCGGAGGGGGAGGATCTCAATGAATGGGTGGCGGTCAACAGTAAGTACCTATCCATGTCTGAGGGCAGATAGTGTTGGGAGATTCTTCTTACAAATTACCGGTACCATAAGGCTGGTTATCTACTTGAGGTAGATAGAGTGAAGATTCTTTTTGCCATAATGCTGGCTATATACTTTGGTTTAATTTGGTGGTTGCTATCATTTGCTAAATTAAAAATCAACTTATCTTAGCCTTTATACTTGTATTCTAAAAAAAAAAATGTTAAAATTGCAGATTTGAATGGATTTGGGTTTTTTTGGTTACATTGTTACTATATGTGTGTCTTTTTTTGCAGCTGTCGATTTCTTCAATCAAATTAACATGTTGTATGGAACCATAACGGAATTCTGTATAGAGGAAACTTGCCCTGTGATGTCAGCGGGACCAAAGTACGAGTACCACTGGGCAGACGGACAGACTGTGAAGAAACCCATCAAATGTTCGGCTCCAAAATATATCGATTATCTCATGTCATGGGTCCAAGACCAGCTAGATGACGAAAACCTATTCCCCTCAAAAATAGGTAGGTGTCATCGTTGTCATGACTAATGCATGTAGTACATGTACATAGAATATCAACCTGGTATTGACCCAACAAATACTGAAAGGCTGTATTATCTACATTTGTACATGAAATTATCTTGAGGAAAGAAATAAATTTGTTAAAATGAAATGTAACTGATACTTTATTGTGATTATCAATGAAATGTTTTTGTTAATTTCAAATAAAGTGTGAATGTTTTTGTGTTCTTATCCATTGATGATAGAAGATGAACAATGGGATATTGTCCTTATTGATTTCCTTCCCCTTCCTGTTGATCATCACCCTCTACATTAAACAACAGAACCACTGTTATGTGGTGTCTTTATGAAGCTTTATGATTATAGATTAAAAAGAATTTAAGGGTGTGTCAGAGTCAGTGTTTATTTAGGGGAAAAAATCTCTTATGCAACTATTGTTTCCTTTATTCAGGAGTGCCATTTCCCAAAAATTTCCTGTCTATTGCCAAAACCATACTAAAAAGACTGTTTCGTGTGTATGCCCACATTTACCACCAGCACTTCAAGGAGGTGGTGCAACTGAGTGAGGAGGCCCATCTCAACACCTCCTTCAAGCACTTTATCTACTTTGTCCAGGAGTTCAACCTCATCGAGCGCCGCGAGCTGGCACCGTTACAGGAACTCATTGATAAGCTGACCAGCAAGGATCGCTAGGGTGGCCCCACGCATCACCGGCAATCCCCGCCCCCCCAACATGTGTGACAGGACTAGTCGATTTTGAATATACACTACTGTTATCTCACTGCTGTGAGGACATTTTGGGATCTGGACATCTCCTGCAGGGACACGTTTCTCATGTTTCTATTGCTGAATTTTGCCCATGTTCACCCTTTTATTATTACGCCCATTTTTTCAGCTCAACATCCATGAGTTTCTATTTGTTGGCCATGCTTTCAAATGGAAGACCTTTTTTCGTTTATATTTTATTGTGAATTTGAGTTTTAACACATTTTTTTCCCATGTCACTTGATACTATTTTGTTCAAACTACTTAAAAACTTCACATTCTCAGTATATTTTGTGCATAAAAATCTTTGGTCATTTTGAAATTTCCAACAAAAGTTTGCTTTCATTCAGTTACCAGTCTAGTTTCAAAATTACCTATACTTGATTGGTACTACATATGTACTGCATTTTATCGATAACTATTACATGTTTTTCCTCCTGTCTTTTTTTTGGATAAAGAACGTGAAGGGGAAAGACATGCTTTCTCAGAGAGAATACAAAATATTAATCATGTTATCTTTTAGAAGATTTGAATGTGTATCCATGTTATATGCATTAAATTTATGATATGCCATATCAATCTTTGAACTAGAGAAGGCATGTTTTAGCTGAAATGGGAAGTTTTATTCTATTTTTAAGGGTGCAAAGACGACTGTGATAAGGAAGAAGTTATATAATTTCTTTAAAATTTTATTTTGGGGACTTACAAGAAGGATAGATATTTTTGGGTTTATAAGTACTTTAGGTGCTGTATATCTGAGAACATGATTGATTCTCTAGCATCAGATTATTTTTCATTTTTTATGTTCACTCATTCTCTACAATACATGCATGTACATATATATATATATATAGTTTTCTATTGACCCTCATTTGATCCCATTTGATTGTTATGCCAGGAGATGAAAAATATATATACTCATTTTTTTATTTGCCCATGTATGCTACACAATTATAACTCCCTGTTAACTGGTTCCCTGCTTAACTGGTTCAAGTGCTTATGGCCAGAGTGCTTCTTGTGTGTCACGACCAAATATGGAGCAGGCAAATTTTGTGTCCTTCAAAGTCAAACTGCTATTTAGTGCAATAGGTAATAACTTGTATGAAGAGGCTTCTAGATATCTGAATGAATATAAACATGTGTACTATACGTAGGTTGCTTATTTTTGAGCAATAATTTTTTTTTTTGAAAAATTGCGTAATACATCCCGAAATCCTAGCTGTGTCTCTTTGTTATACACGTCTTTCAGAGTTCAGGAATAGTGAATGGAAACAAGTTTGAATTATTGAGCTTGATCATTACTGTGTACATGTGAAGTTCTAGACTTTGTAAAATGGGTTCAGATGATGCTTTTATTGCTTCCAGAGAGATACTCAATCTATAAAAAAATTAGGCCATTAAACATTTTCTTTATTGCTGTTTCCCCCTTTGAAGTCTTTGTAGTTCAGCAAAAAAAGAAGTTTATTATAATTTTGGGTTTACAATGTACAGCATAAAATGTCATAATTCGGCAAAAAATTAATTGTTAAAGCAGAAAGGGGAAAACACATTATAAAATTCTGTGCAAAGCTTTTTTTGTTTTCTTTATTATTTGACATTGACAAAGAAAGGAGTATTTTTATGCCAAAAATTATTTTGTGTCATTGCACATGTGTCATTGTTATTAATGTAGATACATGTAATGAACATGATACCACATTAAATCATACAAAATCTATAGATATGCGTTTCATTTTGGGGGAATCGTGAAGAAAAGTTGAGGATAATGTTCCATAGATGGTAGTGCATTGTCATTTGGTTGATAGGTTGATATCATTCTCATTTCTCTATAAAGAGCAAAGTGAAACCTATGGATAGGCAAGTTGGAATTTCCTTTAATATTTTGGAAGTATATTAAGGTAATAATATTGCATATTGGAGCTTGTCTCAGATATGCGCATTTATCTCGGTAACTGTTGAGTAAGATCGGGTTGGGTTTAAATGGGTGATTTTATAAGAGTTACTTCCCTTCTAGAATCCCTTTTCTAAAACAATCGTGGATTAGGTAAGACGTAGTAAATTTGCTAAGATAATTTTTTACATAATCTTGCTTTTTTAATCTTGTGGCCCGGCGGTAGCCCCCTCTAATATCACCGCGGCCAGAAGCGCCAAATAAACCATTTTCGGATAACTTGGTTTTCATGTTATTTATCCGGTATCTGGGATAAATTACTGAGCATTTTCCCATGCCCATACAATACATGACTATAAATTTACACAAAACTAAAATGAAATGACTTATTTTACACTTTTGTGGTTTACTTTGTGTTGAATATTTCAGATAAAGCTACAATAAAAACACTAGGTGTAATAGAAGATGAGGAATGACCACAACTGGGCTCGTACTCAGGACCCTTCAGTTCAAAAACCAACGCTTAACGACTAAGCTAAAGTGTTAACCCACTAGCTAGTGCTAGTAGGAGCGCGGCAGTAATGAGCCTTTATATACACACTATTACACTAGTAAAGTTGCATCAGAATTCCAATTAGTTTCCATAAATGAGAGAATTGGCTCTTCCGATGTAAATGTACTGATTGACAATGATGATATGTAGATGCTTTTACTCACCGTATATGAATGATTTTAGAAAGACTTGGGAGAGTGATGCAAGTATATACAATAAAATGCTGCTTTTGACGATTCCCCTGGGTTTAATAAGAAGGCAACAATCTTTGCAGAATACTGGTATGATGTACAACAGGCGAACATGGATAAAGTATTTTTTTCTGACCTTTACCTTCATACTTCAACCACCAAAGAAACATTAGTGTTTACACAACCCACAAGGGAGCATGTGATGTAAAAACTTAAAAGTATCGCTTGCTCAATTATACAAGTAGTCCTAATTATTTTTTATCTTACTCCTATGAACTTTATAATAATTTACACTCTTTATGTGGTGTGGGACACCCTAAGATTCAAGGTGGATGAGAGTACACTTTATTAAAACATAAACAAATTGTTTTAATATTTTTAAATTGTACACTTTTTGACCATTAAATTACATTTAAAAATCTTTTCTCAATGTAAAAATTGCTCTCCTTATCAAAGACAGTACATTTGATATGATTTACCTTACTACTACCAATTGGCCACTAGGTAAACAAATAGAATGTCATGAGAAAACTATTAATTTATGTAAAAATTAATGTAAACCAACTTTTAATCAGGGCGACTTTATTTTGCGATTTTCTTTCGATAAACTTGTTTGCGACAATTAACTTTCGCGACCAAGCCTTATCCAGACTTATATATTGTTATAACAACCATGACAAAGACTGGTTTGCGGCAAGAAATATTCGCAACGACGAGGCTCTCACGAGCCTCACGAAAATATCTTGCACGCGAATAAAAGTTGGTTTGCAGTATATTATGTTCATACCAGTAATAAAGAAAAAAATAATCAAGATTTTTTTTTTCAAGTTGACTTTAATTTTTATGACTACAAAAATGACATGACTAAAACATTGCATTTTATGCTTGATGCACATCATGAAAAAAAAAACCATATTTAAAACATAAAGGAAAGGAGGGTGTCATAAAACAGGATACATTTAACACTGTTCTGACTGAGAGTACACGCATGATGAATGGGGATGTAAAAATGTCTGAAATCGAGGACAAATCTGAAGCTTTCTCAATAATAGTTTCCATTTCCGTAGTTGTCATTTCCATAATTCCTTGAACTCCCTGAAACAAAGAGAAAGTTAAATCTGACAGAACAGATATATTCACTGGTATGTTATAAATTTTGAAAAATATTTTCATTATAAATAACGGTAATCCTTTCTACTGCATGTATATATTTGACAAATTCAGAGAAATCACGTCAAATGCCCTTGTTCTCCTCATTTAAATTTACTAATAGAAGAATTTCAGGTCAACATGCACACATAATTAAGTTTATCGGTATAGACAGTAGTAATCAAATACAAAAACAATTAAGCACAATTATAGTGAAGCACATGGGACAAGCTACTTTTCCGGGAATAATTCTGACTTGGCGATTTCGCCTTAACATGTTTTACTGTATTGACTATCTATAGACATCATTTAACAGAATGTAATCATGCTCTCACCTCCTCCCTGTTTGGACATGTTGTACTGTTCCCACTTTGACTGGGCGGAGGTCCACGACTTCTCTCGGGGGGATTCCTGTTTGAGGTTGCGCCTGGGTGAGGAGCCTCTGTTACCGTAGCCCCGCCCACCGTCTCTACGGCCCCCTCCCCTCTGTCCTCCACCTGAATCAGAAGATTACTTGGATATAAAGCAATGACATAGGGTTGAGAAAGTGGTTTATGTGTCCCCCTCCATACACAGGCAAATTCTCAGCAGAACTTTCTGAGGTTCTATACTAAATACTAGTAGATATGATGCAAAGAAAAATCTTGTCGTTTGAATTAATAAGATTATTGATACACACACAGAATATCATACAAGAGACAGGCAACCTAAATTAAATTTCATCATGCATCTGTTTCTTTCAAACATGCAAAAACTTTACTTCATTAATAATTTGAAAGCCTCAAAATGCAATATTCAGTTTGACTTTTTCCAGAATCATTATATACTTACATAAAATGTACGGGTACATGTGCATATGGCTCTATTCAGCTTAATGCTGCTTTATACTAGATTTATTATCAACTGTCAGGTTGTTCAAGTCAATATAGAAAGCAAGGTGACTCTGGCTGGACCAACCTGACATACACTAACTTCTTAAAACAGTCTCTGACAAAGCTACATGTACTAAGGATTTTGTTTTGTATGTAAATATCCATAAAGATAAACTGTAGGTACAACATTCATTTAAACCACCTTGTTGCCATCTACATAGTATATCTTGCAACATGCAGAATACAAAAATTCAGTCGCAAATGACAGAATTACTGAGTCTGAGACAAAACAAAGACTGTTATTATATAAAAACCATACATGTTAACTCTACCGATTTACACGGAAGTCTACCGCTTTTTAGCTCTTTCTCCCGCCTACCGCTTTTATTTAAAAATCTACCGCTTTTCTTCAAAATACGTTCTTTGTTTTGATAGATAGCCATTTTGGAAGCCATTGTGGTAAAAAAATCTCGTCGGGTTTGAAATTAGCGTGTGACTTTGAATCGGAGGCACACAAACGCTTTTTTAAGTCGGGTGAATGACAAGTTTTCAAGCATGTGTTTTACATTGAACGATGAAAGAAGCCACACTTCCCGTGATTACATTACATGTTGATATTATTCTCGCCAAGGAAAAGGAAGCTTTGCAGTTCCACACGTGGCTTTAACGATGACTGAATATATCTTTTAACTTGACCATAACAGTAAACCTGACTTGCAAAGCTGCAGGATTTGTGATAAGCATGTAAACATCGTTTTGATATTGAAAAAGAATATATGATTTCCTACTAGTCCTTACTTCTCTTATATGTTAAATTTTGGCAACTTAACTTATTTTTTTCTGAACAAAGGCAATTGTTAAAGTTTCTGCACTCAAATATTTTTTCCTCCCCCCAAAATAGCATTAATACCGGTAATCAATATGATGGTAAATGCATGCAAACATTTTTATTGCATGTGTTGATATTACTAAATTTCAAAAGTCTTTTATATTTTAGTTGATATTGTTAATTACTAATTGAAAACCCTTTTTACATAATGTATTACATAAAAATCTGTGCTTTGAAATATACGCGAAAACGGCCGCGCGCAATGCTACCGCTTTTCGGTTCAAAATCTACCTATTTTTCATCACTGGAGGTTAACATGTATGTAAAAACTTAATTTCATTCTTAAATATATTCCATACATAAAATTTCTTTATTCATTTACCCACCATAATTCGTTCTCTTTGGTCCTCTGTGATCATCATAATCACCCTTGCGTTTGTTCGACTGGAATCGGTCAAAGTTATCGTCAAACCTGTTTCCACCAGTCCCGCTGGCAATGCCAGTCATAAATGGCACATCCTCCGCAATTCTTGGTGGATCCACATCATACCTGTATAAAACAAAACTTATAATTAACTTACAGGAATGAATGGATTCTCTGTTCATTAATAATTATTAACAGTAATCTGTTTATATAGTTTAAATCAACTTCTATATGAGCACTAGAAAATTTTGTGAGGTTCACAAAAGATTTATTGTTACAAATATATTTGTGAACAGAACCAGTCCTATATTGTCCTCTATATTGATTTAATATGGTAAATGTAGATTTGGTTTTGAAAATAAGCTGCAGCCTACCAGCGTGTTCAACAGAGCAAGCGCTCACGAGCGCTCTCCAAAATTCCCAATACCTGCAACACAAATTTTGGTGACCATTCGCAAGCGCTCGCTCTGTTGAACAATTGCAAATTAATTTGTCATAAATAAGAGTGGAATAACGGTATTTCATGACTTTGAGTCTGGATGTTAATAATGGTTTCTCTACCTCTTGGAGTCGTAGCTGTCTTGGCGTCCTCCATAGCTCTGTCTACCGCCACTGCCACCGCCGCTAGGCCTGGGGTCTATAGAGTAAAAAAGTTATATATGAAAGCTGACAAGAAAGGATCATAACACATAATAGCACCTCCCTAAATTCTGTGGTAGTTGATAATTTATTAGCAAATAACTTGTTACTGTGATAGTATATGAATTATCCATGCACAATTCATAGTGTGTGAAGAATACATGTGAATTTTTGTTAAACAGTTTTAAAATATCCAGTAATAGTTGTACATATTTTTCTATCAAGACCTATCTCAAGTTCATGAAACTCATTATCCTTTTGATTTCATAGTAGTAAAACATGTACATTTGTTTGAACACATTAGGGATATGAAAATGTCCCATCCTTTAACAGACTAGAAAGAGGTTAAAGCAGTCCTCTTCTTGAGTACAATAACTACATGTAACCGGTAGAAACTTTGAGTTCTGTTCATCTTCTTGCTGTATGCTTGTGTGGATAAGAAAAGGGATTTTTATATGTATAATTAAAGAATTTTCAAAACTACTGTTCTAGCATTCGTTCAGATTTCAGACTTCTTCAGGCTTCCAATGCCTGCCCTACTTCAATAATAATCCATTAAATGACAAAAAATCTGACTTCTCTGTGGATTGGGGCACTCCCTGGCCCAGTGGCCTCTCTCCCCACACTTGTTACACAGGTCCTCGGGCTTGGGTCCTCCAGGCTTGTTGGGTCCTCCTGTGTGTCCTCCATGTACACTGTGTCCTCCATGCCCTCCGTGGCCGCGGTCTGAACTGCTGGAGCCAGGGGCTGCTGGAACATCAAAGCAAGATGTCACCCTCTAAATTGTATACTATCTGTAGTACATGTATTTACAATGTTACACCAATTACCTCTCTGGTTCTGATTTGGACACTCCCTTGCCCAGTGACCATCCTGTCCACATTTGAAGCAAGCAGACTCTCCTGGTGGAATATTACCTGCGTTTCAACAGTAACGCTGTCAACAAACTTAACGAGGGGCAATATCAACAACCAAGATTTAGTGTTCTTTCATGATTAATATCTATAATCTACTGTAAAAGCACATACCTGGGGTGTTTCTCCTGTTCCCAGCACCACCTCTAGAGTGACTATCAAAATCATCCCGCCTGCCCTGCGACCTCTGAGATGACCCCATGCTTCCCATTCTGTCTCCTCCCCGATCAAACGAGTCCCGCCTGTTGCGGCTGTCGTTCATGCTGTCCATGTCGTTGAATCCCCTTCCCCCTCCCATTCCTCCACCCATGGCACCGACCCCTGACATCCCAGTGTTTATGGTGTTCAGCATGTTCTGCTGGTTGGCCATCTGTCTGACCAGATTCTGCTGCTGGGCCAGCTTCTGTTGGCTGGTCATCACCATGTTGGTCAGAGCCGACATCTGATTTACCAGCATCTCAGTCGAAGGTCCTGCGTCTACAAGAGTTAGGATGAAACATGTATATCATATCTATCTTACCATGCTATAACTTTTGAAATGTGAACTATCTGGAAGTAGGAATTTAATTTTCACACTTGCCCTATCCCCAGATGCTAAATAACCAGTACATGTGTATATGTAATATGCCTCTCAATATTGTAAGTTTAAACTCTTGTATGTAGTATTAAATAATGAAGGACAATAACAAACAGATGTTTTTCTAATAGTCCTGTACTTATACTTGTTCAGATTCTCTATCAGGCGAGAAACACCTACTTCTGTTGACATGGCCATGTCCGTGGCTGGAGCCCATGTTGTTGTAGCTGCTTCTGTTGATGCCACCACGCTGCATGCCCCGACCTCTGCTCCTAGTCATCGTATTGCCTCCAAACTTGTTGTACCTAGTGGAGAGACTAGTACCTAGTCGTTTGACAGGCATGGTGCGTCGATTCTTCAGGTTAGAGAACCGACTAGCGGTGGGACGGGGGCGGTCGTGTTTGTCTCTGGGACGGTCATGCTTCCTCTCTTCTTCTAATCTCTTTTGTACTGTTTGTGACAAAAAAAGTTCATTGCAAGACAGAAATATAGTGCAAGATTTTTAAAAGGTGATGCTCTTCATTATTTTACATGTACATGTATGTCTTTATGCTAGAGAGCATGAACATTCCAAGACTGTCAGAACATAGAGTACAAAGGTATATACACGATTGAAATATGAAGATTATTTCAAACTTGAAACATCATTTTTGAAATATCTTGAATATCCTAAACTTATCAGATTCTTTGAAATTTGATAACCAAGTACATGTATAAATTGCAAGAAGTCATGCATTATTTGGATGTCCTTTTTTCACTTAACGCCACTATCATCCATTTCTCAAAAAAAATCTTTTTCTGCATGGTTAATGCATTGCAGTTTTTAATATTCCACAAATTCATACAGCTAATACTTAAAAAAAAAAATAGCCATAACAATGCAATTTCTTTTTTCCCCCTTTAAACATGTACATGTATATCTATGATGAAAAAACTCCCTATTCAAGCATTTCTACTTTGCATGAGGAATTGGAACCTGTATAAAAGACTTGAATCTATACTGGTACTCAATCAATTCTAATATATAAATGGAGCATGCGGAGAACCAGAGACTGGACTGACCGTGGTCTGGCATGGGGTAGCAGTGGCTCAGCTTGATCTTGTGGTCCCCGACCTCCACGTCCTTGTTTCCCTCCACACAGCTTGCCGCCTCCTGTCCGCTCTTGAACTCCAGGATGGCACACCTACACAGGTACAAAGGGCAAAGGTTAAAGGTCAAGATCAAGTTTTAAGTTTTAGTAAACTTTCATTTTTTTTTTTTATTTTGGCTTCAGAAATACTTACCGTCTTTACTAAAACAGAATGACAATTATTGATAAATAATTAAAATAAAATCATTACATGTTTTGTCAATGAACATAAAATTAAATCAAAAGTTTTAAAGTAATTATTTTTTGCCGCTATATGCCTAAAATCATTGCATACTGATACAGTGCGATTCTTTTGTTCAAGATTCAATGTCCTCTTACATTGAAAGTTTAAAATCTCTTGCTCTAACCAAAACACTCCAGATTTTCAAATTAGAACTAATGTACTATGAAAATCGGCTTATAACTACTCGTTTCACTTGAAGATATTAATATTCAAAATAATCATCTCAGAGCATTCAACAGCTTCCATTTCTAAGACGCAAAACCTGGTGAAATTAAAATTCCTCAGTAACCTTGCTTTTCGCAGGCAATGACAACTTATTCAACTTCAGCGGAGTTTCATGAAAATAAATTTCCATCAGCGTAATTAGATTTTCGGCGCTTAAAAATTATCTGACATTATCAAAATGCCATTCATCACTCAGCCGCAAAATTTAACCTCTCATTCAAGAACTGGCAAAATATTACCTGACGCATCCATGCCACCACTTTTTTCCTCTCTGTTAGCAACTTACCCAAAGTTTTCACCTTCCTCATTAGTGGGTATTAGAACATTGGTGCATTCTGGAAAAATAGCTCTCAAAACCTCCTCTGTAGTGTCTGGGGGAATATTGGTGCAATAGGCTGATTTATCTTTTTTCTGACCTGAAAATTTAACCTTCAAATGCAGAAAATGGGTTTTTGTACCACTGGGGCCTTGTTAGCTTTCTTTTCTCAGGAGCCAACATGGTCCAAGAGCAGCCTGTCGGTTAAGTTCTATACAGCTTAAAGAATCTCATTTTCATTAAGACATAAACATTTATGGGAAGTAATATCAGTGTTTTCTCCATACAGTCGAGTCCAAAAGTCCAAAACTTCCATTTCCTTCCTTGGATATAAACGGTATAAAATCATGTTATCTCATAGTGTTTTATAATCAATCCTCCAAAGAACTCAAAACCTTCTTATCGTCCAAGATATGTCATTTCTAAAGAATCATTTCATTCATATTTTTTCCATTCATCAACAGGAATGCTTTCAGATTATTCTTCATTGAAGTTCCATGTTTGTTTACATTCTTTTTTGGATGAATTTTTAAAAAATTTCCATCGGTGGGCAATAGTTGTAGTTAGTATTTGGGTTTATTCTGAAGAAGATTTCACCATACGAAACTACCAATTATTCCTTCCATTTCCAATCATTTACAACCTCGGAGGACAATAAAGGAGTACTGCTCAATCCTCAAGTGAAATCCACTTCTTATTGGTGATTCTGTTTCTCAGTTTTTCATCTGTATCTGGAAATCAGGATTTTGGGGTCCATTTCTGAATACTGCATAATGTTGATGATGCCAGAATGTATATAGAAATGAAAATGTATCCAGAAGATTTGCATGAATATGCACGCTTTATTCATTTACTGTAAGTCAGAATTTGCTATTATAGTGCTGCCTTGTAGACTGTAGTATATCTTGGTAAAATCCTCATTTCCAGCGGAGGTTTACAATTGGTTTTGTAAAATCCAGAGTCAATCTTCCAAACTTTTCCTTTGCTTCTTCTTTTCAAATGTTTCCTACTAGCAACACAAGCTTTTTCCTTTGTGTACAAGCCAGTAAGTTCTAGTGTTAAGTTCTCTCTTATAAGACATCATACAGCCATTGTTGAAATTTTCCTAATTGAAGTTCTCCGAACATATGTTGTTTTCATTACTCATATGATTTGATGCAATTTTTTTTCTTCATCTGTGTCTGAGTTCATCTGTGTCTGACTCAGCTTTATTTTAGGGTGAAAAGTCTGACATTAAAAAGATCTGTCCTTATGTCTCTGTTTTTACTTTTCAGATGAACTGCCGCTTTTTGCTTGGGATTTTGGGAAACTGGAGAAAACACTGATATTCCCAATTTTCATCTCTTTCCTTCATCATTTTCAAATCTCCTGTCTTTATCCATAATAAACTCAAAGAACATTAATTATTATGTTTCAGTACACAGTACATGTATTGGAGAGATCCATACTCCTGAATTAGAAGTATGTTGATGAGTGAACATAAAGGCTACAACAAACAAACATTAAATAAAGTCAGGCAGATCCCCAAGGTAATCTTGACTTATCTAAGCATATTTCTTCCATGAAGAAATAAAATCTTTCATTTCTTTTGCCCTCTACATTAAATTTCGGCATATTGTATCTTATGCCCTCAACATTAAATTTTGGCAATAATATGCTAAGAAAAATTTTCAAGATGCAGTCCATTCAATCTCACCAAATTTTCACTGTACAATTCCAGCAGTAGTCAACCCAACCTGGCATGGATTTTTGAAGTCAAACTTGTAAAAGCTCTGCATTATCCTCTTAATTCCAGTAACATTAAAATACTTCACAAAGTTACATGCATAATCTTTTCCAATTTCAAATTTTTTTCCCATAACAAATGATATTAAGATTTAGTGTTTATTTGATAAGCTTCCATAACACCTTACCTCCGTCAAAATTTGGAAACTTGTCCCTTCTTTTCTCGGTAGCTGTGAAAGAAATACATGTACATTCAAAATTTGAAATGAATCTCATAATAGAGGTTACAAACACAATATAAACAAAAAGATCAATGAAGACTTTATATACTAAACCACAATTAAATTCTAAAGACTAATAGATGATGCTGTTACCAAGCAAAGCTGCAAAAGCTCTTGGGCAGGCGACACTGATTTCATCATTGGTAAGCTTCAGTTTGGCCAGACAAGACAATATGTCAATGGCCTTTCGACTTCGTCGGGGATTAAACCACATTGTAACTGTCCTGTTAATAAACAAATTATTTTTACTTTTGATTTACTGTTATTTAATAAATTTGATTTTTTAATCTCATCGATTGAAAATGCTCCAAAAGATTGGATCAAATTGTACACAATTATATGGTGCTCTCCTTGACTCAAGCTAATTGATTTTAAAATTTATTACTGTATACAGGGAAATATTTGCCCCCGTTTTATTATCACCCATTTCACCCTCATTGTCAGAGGGCGAATTTAAGACTGGGCGAAGTTTATGTTGCAATTAATATCTCTGTTAACACAAATGCACCTGGGCGAATTCAAGACGGGGCGAAACCGTTTGCAAGTGAAAAGGGGCGAAAATTACACGGGGCGAAAATAACCCTGTATACAGTACCCTTTTCTGTCATCATAATCCAGTGTAGCCTTGACAGACTTCTGAATCAGTGACTGAAGATCTCGGTTACTCAGGTCCGCAACTGTCAGTATGGAAATTCGGACAGGACCCTTGACAACTGAAAATATAAAATTTTCAATTACATACTCTAAGAAACAAAGAAATTTGTATCAAAGATGCAATCATTTTTTTTCTAATTTATAAATTTGGGGGAGTCAACAACACATTCTGCCTTCTGAATTTCTACATATTTCAGATCTCAACACTGGTTGAAAATATACCATGGGTCAATAATGTTTTCTCTGGAGCATCTGGGTCTGTTTTTTCTTCCTTCTTCTCTCCTTCTCCTTCCTTCTTTTCTGTACTCTCTTCCTTGTTTTCCTTCTCTTTCTCCTCTTTCTCTTCTTCCTCCTCCTTGCTCTCTTCTTCTTCTTCTTCGTCTTTCTGATCATCTTCTAACTGTTCCTCATTCTCATCCAATAATTCCACTGCTTTCAATTCAATTTCATCCTCATCTGCATCAAACAATATAAAATGCAAACTATGTTTACATGGTTATTTTAAGTAATTGTGCAATGTACATAGTATATAAAAAACTCCTTAAAACACAGTCTTTCTTAGAAGGTTTTTGTTCATGTTGGTTTAGAAACTCCTTTCTTTAAGTGTATGTAAAATGCAGTCGTAAGTTTGTAAACTAATAAGGAAGTTATTCAACATGCTACACTTTAACAGTATGCTGAATGTAACATAATAAACTCATTCATATGTACATAATTCTTATCTTGAAAATGATACCACTCAAAGGAACAAATATAGAGACCTTTCTATGGAATACTGTTTTACAAAACAATATTTTCAGTATCTGGTGAGTGGTCTATACAAATCTTCTCTGAAAAAAAAAATGATTTTTCAAAGGAAGTCTTCAGAATTAAGCAAACCTGCAGCATTGTTGGTTTCTTTTTCTTCTTTGTCTTCTTTCTTGGTGTCTTCTGCTGTTTTTTCTGTCTTTTCTTCCATTTCTTGTTCTTCCTTCGAGTCTTCCTCTTCTTCTTCATCCAGTTTTATGACATCTTCCTCCTCCTCCTCTTGATCAGATACTGTGAAATCAACATCCACTAGGTTGTCATCTCCACTGACATCCATTTTCTTTTCCTCTTCCTCGTCGTCAATGGGTTTTACAGGATCTTTCTTAGCAGCAGCTGCACGCGGCCTGGTAAACATAATGCAGGTTTAGTAAACCAGCAAAAATGATTTGCTACGTAAAATATTACATAATAAGGAAATTTTCATGTCCGATAAACACATCAGATTTTGAGGGTATGAGCATGATAAAAATAGTTGCATGGTAAAAGGTCATTCAGGATTTTTTTTCATAAACTTTTTTTTAGTCATAATGTTAGGTAAAAATCTGTATTTCTTTATTATTTACACATTTTTTTAAGTTTAAAAGCAATCTAAAATATAACACACTATATAGTTCTGCAAAACATGGTAAAAATAGGCTAAAAGGTGCCAAATATAGAATTTTTAGCAAGTTCCTGTAATTATAAATTTTGCTTTTTAATTTAAAACTAGGTATGATTATCAACATATTTCTTTGCTGTATGTTATGTTGTCATGTGCATTAAAAATCATCAAACAAGTTCAATACAAAATTTCCTTTGGGTTTGTTTAAATCAAGTGTTTTAATGCCTTACGTTGAACTTCTTCCTCTTCTAGCCACTTGCTTTCCTCTGGGAGGCATCCTTTTTGAAAAAAAAAAACAATAATTTTTGCATGATACATACATAATGGATATGTCGTATCTTAAAAGTTAAATTCTAAATGTTTTATTTCTTTGAGCGACAGTGAAATCAGAATTCAAAACATCATTATATGAAATCAATATGAACCACTCAAAATCATTACAGATTATATCATGCGAGAGAACATTTTTGACTTCCACCTCCTCTGTTAAACAATAGACATTCTGTTAAATAACTGTCACGAAGTTTTCTTTTGAAATCACTTAACCAATATAAAATGTTTTATAAATAATAGCTTGATCACAGATGCTTCAATTTTCCTGCCTAGATGTGAAAATTCACAATTAACTTTTATCCCCTCAGCTATTGATTAATTACATATTGTAAAACTCAAAAACGTACACAGCTGGAAAGAATCTTATTTTTATACTCATGTTGTCACGTTTTGAAACTGGTCAATTTCTGCCGTGCATCATAAAACAATTGAAAGCAATACGTGAAAAACTTACAACAGCTGATCAGGTTTAATAGATTAACATCATCATTAAATACAATCTCAAAATAAGTCTATAACACTTCTAATGTAAAGTAAGGGCACTGTCCAATCACAATAAAACATCCACCAAAAATGATCAAATGCCTGAAATGGCACAATGAGATATTTCAGGCATTTCGTCATTTTTCTTCATTTAATCGTATTAATTTTGAAAACAAATAATCCACTGGTTGGCTATTATGTCTTTATTTTATATAACCACTGATCCTAACTATTCTTAACAACAGTGGCCAACACCACGCGTATCAAAAATTTAACAACACGAACAAAGCAGCGAAAATAAACCCGAGAAAGCCCTCATTTAACTATAAGGGTTGCTCAAATCATTCTACTATTGTTTTTGGTAATATCCTTATTCATAAAAAATGTATGCATAAACTATGAAAAACTCTTCATACATACGTGTATATTTTTTCTTCACTTTTTAATAGAGGCAAGTGCACATCGCATTGGAAGAAAATGGCGGCTACCGATATTGCAAGTTATTAGGTCGTACGCATAAGATTCGTATTTCTTTCAAGTTTCTCTTTTGATTACAACGACGCATATGGGACTAAATAAAGTCGACCTTATAAAAAGTTTTGCACATATTAATCAATTGTAACAAAAAAAAAATGTGTAGAAAAAACAGGTTCTGTAAACTTTTCAGAAACAAGAACAATTTAATTTAATTTTTCAAATTTTCAATTTCGATTTCGAATGCACACTGAACTGAGAAAAGACACTTTTTAAACATTCTTTTTTTTCGAAAATATTTTAAACCTTATACTGCTCATCGAAGTCATGAACACTATATAAATCATTTATATATAAATTGATGATCTATATATGGTTTTGATTTTAAAATACTGTAGATATGGTATTATAGAGCAAGCTTAATTACATTCCATCAAGATGAATGAAAGGTCCAAACTCTATCAATACCTTGAGTAATAGTGCAATTTTTTTCTCCTCAAAAAATAATGTTTTGTTAAAGTAATGTTTTGTAATTTTTGTTAACTTAAACCATATTTGAAATCATACATTGACAAAAAAATTGATTAAATACCCGCTCATAAAATGAATTGTCGTTGATTTCCTGAAATAACATTAATATCTAATTTTTGTAACAGGATCAAACATGATCTAACGTTCAAAATTGTTCGAATACACCGTTGCATAAACAGTGTAAATCGATTAATGCGTTTTGATTTTTAAATAACTTTGAGGAATGAGGAATCATTCTTTTAGTATTATAAGGTGATAATTTTGGTGGGGGGCGTGGTCAAATTCAGTAAAGCCACAAGGGCTTTGATAGATTTGACCACGCTCCGACCGCAAAATTATCACCTCATAATATTCAAAGAATTATTTCTAATTACTTATATTATTATTATTTCCAATTTTCAATGAAAACAACATTTTAAAATCACTATTGATGTACCACATGCTATGTATTACTACGCAGCGCAGACAATACCGTGTTTCTGTCATGCCATAAGACACGCCCATTTTGTGTCGCTCAGCTTTTTATGAAATTATTGGGTTATAGGCTTCAAAATTAATTCGTAATGTTATCACAGACAACGACAGTTGAAAATGTAAATATTCATTAATCAGTACACGTTGCGATGAATATATATTTGGATAAAGGTACCTTGTTTGAGAGAGTTGAAAAAATAATCGGTAGACGTTTGGGATTTCAATTTCCACTCTCTTATATATAAAGTACCTGACAGCATGCATTCTAAAAAGTTTATAGATCTCCATAAATATACTTCAGTTCTTCGATTTTTCGTGAGTTGATTAAGAATCTCCATTGACTTCCAAACTCTTACTTTCTTTGATGCTTCACTTAATATAACCCTGTAATTAATGTTCTTGCGTTTGATAAATCCGTGTGAAAAAAAAAAACCCCAGGGAATATCAAAGGGAGCTAAATAAAAATACATGGATATATTCATATGATTTATTCAGAAATACAACTTTGGGCAATACAGCCCATCAGTTTACAATAATTCACATATTATAATATGATATAAACATTATACTCTCTGGAGTCAAAAATGGAAGGGGGGGGTGAAACCCCTGATCAAGTGATAGTCCCTATAGATGTCTTTAGATCTTTAAACTTATTTCGTGAGTTCTCGCATTAAAAAAAAAATCGTAAACGCTTGCACGATTAGCATTCATAATCACCCCCTCCCCTTTTATAACTTAAACAAGTCAAATACACAAACAATTGAAATGAAATCCGACATTCGATCCGGAAAAAGAATTGAAAGTATTTTTTAAAAAAGACAAAGGATATTGTGAACTAAAATAATTATATTTAATGCTTTATGTATTTTTAAATCGAGAAACCAGAGTGAAAAACTGAAGGAGCCTAACCATTCGGTCTTTATTGTACCTCTTCTTATACACCGCATTATGTACAGGTATACTAGATGCTCGTTGAGTTGAACATATTTTATTGACTACTGATGTCAAAAGGATTGAACACAAGTTCCAAAAACTTAGAGAGTCCTCTCCTTGTTGTACATAATATATTACAATGCCATACAATGTCAGTTAACATTTATAACAGGTATAGTACACTTAATGAAATAGAAATAAATCACTAGTTTTGAATGCTGTAATACTGTGCAAATCTAAAATTAGAATTAGGATAGATATAAGAAAGTTATGCAATTACATTTAAAACTTAGGTAAATCTTCCACACTTTTGTATAAATGTATGAACTTCTTTAAATATTTTTACATTTTCATCATAAGATAAAGTTTTGTCACCCCAAAGTATCAAATGTACATGCATCAATTATATTTAAAAAGTTCAACGATAAAAGATTATACATAAATGATTGTCTTAATAATGAATATTTTTTACAAACGAAGAACAAATGATGTGCATCTTCTAAACTTCCACATGAACACATTGGGTTGGCTATTATGTTACATCGATGAAGATCATAATTGAGAACACAATTATGCCTTAATTTCGTATGAGTGATATTTAAAAATCTTTTACCAAAAGAGAAATACTTTAATAGGAGGCTTTGTATAATCGCTCTGTAGTGTTTTCTTAAAAATACTTAATGAAGTAGCTTCCCTGGTATTAGTACTCAGACTATTCCACTTACGAATAGTGTCAGGAAAAAATGACTTGTTAAAAACTTCTAATCTACATCTAGGCAAAGAATAGTTTGAGGAGTTTCTAGTATTATAGTTGGAAGTGACATTTCTAATTACAGGAGTTATATCTTTTAGATAAGAAGGAACAAGATTATTGTGAATTTTGAACATAGTAGATAATTTAAAGCGGTCTCGTCTCTTTATTAATGATTCCCATCCTGTTTCCAAATATAGAGAATTTCTTGAAGCTAAGACTGAAAGACCTGAAACTATTCTTGCTGCATATAATTGGACATTTTCAAGCTTATCAATATCAAATTGGGTACATCCAGACCAAACTTCAACAGCATACTCTAGTTGTGGTCTTATAAATGATACATACATTTGTGCTAAAATATCTCTAGACACAGTAAATTTAAGTTTTTTAAGTAGACCAAGTTTTTTGTAAGCTTTTTTAACAATGATGTCTATGTGATTAGACCAATTTAAATTTGAAGATAACAATACTCCTAGATGCTTGTGTTGTGAAACATAATCCAAAGCACAATCATCAAACAATAAATTAGGAAATTTTTCAACATTTTTAAAACTAAAAAATACAACTTTTGTTTTTTGTGGATTAAATTCTAGAAGCCATTGTTTTGACCATTCCTTAAGTAGATGAATATCATAATTAAGATTATCTTCTATGACAGAAATATTGTTTGAACACTGTTGTAATGTACTATCATCAGCATAAAGTCTACAAATTGATCTCATGTTTTCAGCCACATCATTTACATAGAGTAAAAACAATAATGGGCCAAGAACAGAGCCCTGAGGAACACCTGCATTTATGAATTGACTAGAAGAGAATTTGTTTTTATACATAACCTTCTGTGTTCTATTGCTTAAGTAGCTAATAAACCATTCAAGAATTGGCCCTGAGATTCCATATGATTTAGGTTTATTAATGAAACCCTTATGCCAGACCCTGTCGAAAGCTTTTGACAGATCACAAAAATCATACAACAGTAATTACCATCATCAATACTTTTCACAATAGAGTGATATGTTTCTAAAAGTTGGTAAACAGTTGAATGTCCAGGCAAAAAACCAGCCTGATATTTATAAAATAAGTTGTTGGAGTATAAAAAATTGTATAGATGTTTAAACAAAATTCTCTCAAAATTTTTACTAATACAACTCAACAATGACACTGCTCGTTATAGTAAGCCCTTTTAATATATATAGTAAGCTCATAGATAGCTCATTGGACGGCATAAAATCTTCTTTGATATTGTCGTCCTAATGGTAAAGCTTTTAACTTTAAGGTTCAGTGTAATGCTTCAGGAACGAGATTTGCAATGAAAAAAAATAAAAATTGAAAAAAAAAAATGAGTTTCAGAACAAAAATTGTAGGCACGAGCTTACAGTGTTTCAATGTAGCTACGCCACTGTTAAATGCATGGCAACAAGTTGTCTCATGCATTGTTCGATCTTTCAGTAAGAATTGGCAAAAAGTGAATTGAAGGTCTCTATAAACTTTAAGAATTCAGATCCTTACCCCTTTCGAGTTGTTAAAAAACTCAACTTGATTAAATATTTCATTCAATATTTTCTAACCATTATGTCATTCAACGCAAAATTCACAGCCGTCACGTACGGAAACGTATAACCGCCTCTTGAAGTTGTGTTTAACCTCTTAATGGCAAATTAAAATTAGTGTCATCTTCCCATTAAATGTATATATTGTCAAAATTTGGTCGACTTGTACAAAGAAAAAAATACAAGTCGATATATTTTGGATGAATTAACCGCTCATTTCAAGCTTTGATGACTTTGATTAAGTCATAATATTATTTCGCGTTATAAATTTGTCGCATTTAAATAAATGCGTAGAAATTTTCTCGCTATCTTTTATATTGAAAATTAATTATGTTGAAATTGTACAATTTGTGAAGCTTTCGCGTATATATTTTGATGACTTCTTGTCTGTTTACAAGGAATGTCAACTTAAGTTTGTCGTCTTAAGTTTGAGAAACAATTTAAGAGAGACAGGGGCGTAACACATTCTTTAGAAATAAAACAACCACAGCTTTAAAGTGTAAATAAACGATTTCAAAAATAAAACAAATATGATACAACCAAGATTTAAACAGTTTTTTAATTATTTCAGTAAATATTTTAATCAATACATGATTTGAGTTAAACTGAATTTGTAATACAAAACGAAGAAACTTTTTGTAGATTTTAATTAGGTTTCAAAATGAAATAATACATGTATGAATGTATGCATGAAGAGTTTTATCTATACCCAATTAATGATGATTCTACATAATTCGAAGTGCTTTTGAAAGATTAAATATACAATTACTGAGAGAAATATGCATTTCCGAATGCTCTATATACATGTATTTCTTAAACTTCAATTGAAAAGTAAACAAATAAAGACTAAACCTTTGGGTTGGGAACCATAATAACTTAGATTATTTGATGGTAACGAAGGATATAAGAAATCACAAAGAATGCAGATTTTGAATTAATAGTATCTTAAATAAAAATGTTTTTCTTTAACTAAAATAAGTTAATTTCAGTCTGTATATATGGTCTTAACCAGAGCTTTAAACCCAAAGCATCTAGAGACTTTACCATCTCTTCTCCATATCCTAGCATTCTATAAGTAAACTAATTATTCTAGTCGTTCAAATTTTAGTGAAAATTCATCTCTGACTTAGATAAGACGCCTAGGTGAATTCGCCAAACACAATTATGTTGCAATAAATTCTGCGACATTTAATTTTGGCGGCATAGTTTATACGCATTATTTTAGCGCGACATTGCGGAATTTGACTTTAACAGATTAAAGTGTTAAGACGTCAAAAACATGTCGAAATGGTATCACTAAATAAAGTTTGTTGTCATAAATAGATTGCCAAACTTTAAAACAATCATATATGACAATATATTTATGTGAATATATCGCGTTCTAACGCAACAATAAGAGGCGGTTAAACGTTTCCGTAGTCACGCGAAATGCAAATATATTTGAAATCGATGGAAAGTTTTTAGTCTGTTTGAAACAATTTCAAAAATTTGAATAGGATGTGTTAATTATTGTGTCAATTTTTTTTACCATAGATCGTAAAATGGTTAGTATTTATATCAAGTTTTATGAAAGGGAAGGTTGACATAGAAGCCTATGTAATACAGTCGAAGTGGTTTTTTTTTTTTTTTTAGCCCTGTGATTGGTCTAAACTATGCCACTGCCATTTTTTGGTCCAATAAACAGGATAAATGTTAAAATACCAATAGCTACCTCTGTCCATTATTTGAGTTTGCTGTATATATTGTAGATACTAGATTTTAAATTTAAAATCTAGTTTAAATGGTAACTGAGATATTTTAGATCGTTTTTCCAACATTTCAAAACATCTGCAGGTATATGTATCTTATATTTACAGAGAGTAAAGTGATAAAAGACACGTGAAATCAATTTCAAAAATGCAATGTTTATTGCATGTTTTGTAGTGCAGATGTATAAGTATTTATTTTTAGAAAATAAATAAAAGATCATTTTTATATAAAAACAGAAAGGTATTGTTAATTTACTTTTTATATAAGTATACATTGAATATATATATACATGTACAGCATTTCATACATACTACTAGGTACTTTGAATGAAGTTTTGTATATACTATTGAAGTTTCAAAATAAAGATTAACGTTAAAAAAATAAATAGAGAAATTCTTATTTTTTAGTTTAATCATAAATTTTCGCATAAATATAATATTATTTGCATGAATAAAAAAAAATATGCCGAAATAAGGATGCATCCCCATTTTTTTTTAAAGCAATGTATCAATACATCACCACGAGCGTGGGCAAAATGGATGAATTAATAAATTTTAAAAAATCTCTGACATCCATATTTTTATTCAATACAACTGACGATACAGTACTGTATAACGTTACACTGATTTAGATGACTGAGTGGTGTCAGATGGAAAATTAATTAAACGAAAAGAAAAATAATAATAGGTAACAAAAGAAAATCATAAAAGACATTTTGTCAACAAATAATTAACATTTGGTTTAAAACTTGGTAGCTAAATCATCTCCATATTTAGGTCACGCACGACTTGACTAATAACGAACGCACCCGAAAAAATTATCGGCTGATGGTGCAGGAGGTCAACAGCGTGAAAAAAAGAATACGCAGATGCTGAGTCTGATCAATACAATACATTTCTGATAAACAAGATAAACAGAGCAGGTAAATGATGATTTATCAATACAATTCAATGTAAACGGTATTTGAATTTTGTCATTTTCATTCATCACGTTTAACTTTATAATTACTCTTAACTAGAATTTCCTCTGAGTAGGTGGTAGGATATAGTGTTACGTTGCTCTGTTTAAAACTTCCGCTTTTTGTTGGAAAAAACAAAAACAAAAAACGCTTTGCATCTATATAGACTGATAATTAACAGGTTTGTCACCCTGGTTAACCATGACTTACAGACTATTGTGTAATCAAAAGTCTTGACAATAACACTATAACAACTGCAGATTTTCTATACATATTCAACAAAAAGACATACAAAGAAGTAAAATGTACCCATTTAATAATTTCTTCCACAAACATTGAAAACAGTATTTCCCTGTTTCTTTATTCAAACAGTGTCATCTTTCTGTTCATGACAGAAAAGAACATGACAAAATAAACACGCAGTTATTTTTCTATTACAGCATTATTGAATCAGGAAGCCATGGTATATAATACTTAATAACAAAAATTCTGTAATACGAGAAGATAAGCTAAGCACTTGTAAATAAGACATTTTCTTGAAAATTAAAAATTTACTGAGAATCTTTGTTTTAAATTGACTATACTTTGATATTTTTAAACATAGTTATTTGCTGTTGAAACTTGAAATTTAGTATTTTGATTTGGAATGGCCCATATTTCTGTAGTAGTTTGTGCTATATGCACTGTGGATATATGTTGCCCTGAATACTTCAGGGGTAGAGATCCTAAATAGATCAAAACGACAGGAGTCCCAGGATCAATTACCAATCTATCCATTAATTCTTCCCATCCTATTACATTTGGTGCCATTGACCAACCCCTGGATTACAGGTGAATGTCCTGCCAGGGGGTTAGAACTTGGGGTGTGTTGTTTTCAGTGTAGTGTAGAGGGAGGAGTTTAATAGTTGGGGCTTTGTGGACCATGGGTATTGACCAGGTTAGCTTAGTGGTAGAGCTTCTTGACTATAGAAATACAAGAGTCATGGGTTTGATTCCCAGCCAAGCCACTAACAATGCCTCTCCTTATACATTTAAACATTGTAAAACAATTCATGTCAATTTTATTCTCCATGTATTATTTTTTTATTCCCCTAAAACATAAAAACTGAAAACTTGGACAATTAAATTCAATATTTGGTATTGATAATTTGAAAATCAAAATGGTACCAGTTAAAACTTACACTTAAATTGATTAAAATAAGATTTGGTTTTCTACTGTCTAATCTGTGACAGACAGTGACACAATAAAAAATATGAAACAAGGAAAAAGGAAATTTGTATATTTTTGATTAAGCTATCTTATCAGGATGTTGGGGGATATGTCCTGTATTCTATGTATCTGAAATTTTTTGATGCATCTGGCTTCTGTTTCATTAAAAAAAAAATAGATCCTTGACAAGAACATACCGTACTTGATATTTTAAAGTTGAACTATATCTAGATGTTTTTTATTTATTTGCATTTTTATTAAACATTGTGATTGTTAAAAAAATTTGAGTGAGAACTTCTTAATGGATGTCAATATGTCAAATTTTCCCAATATGAATCATTGTCAGATATCTTTTCTCTCTCTTGTCAATATCTTTGATTTTCTGAGTAAAATGAAATAACAAGTCAAGGAAAAAAATCTTGTTACTTTTACCTTTTTCAATTTCAATTCTACTTCACTGACAGGTATGTGTTTTTTCTCTAAAAATTGCCAAAAATGGGACAGAAAAGAGAACCTTGGACCAAGTACATGTAAAATAAAATTCAGCATTTGAGTAACAAACATGTAAATAGGTGAAGCAAATGTGCAATGCATTATGCAAATGAGAAAGTTAGAAACTGACAAAAAGTTTTGAATTGTAGACTAGACCAATAGTTGTGTACCAGTTAGGTTTCAGCAAGTCTGATTTACCTTTTATGCTATTATAATAGACAGTGTATTAATTTTGTTATTTATTACCCCAAGACCAAGGCAAAATTATTTACTGTGTATTTTTTTTTGCATGTCTGTATTAAAAAGATAGATCTCCACTTCTGTATTTCAGTCACAATTTCTGACAAAAAGCTCTGCACACATGGATAACTTGGTTAAAGATAATGCTTACAGGGGACTTTTAAATATTATTCAAAACCAAATTATGTAATAATTACCAATGCGAAGAAGATAACAACCAAATTAATGCTTAATTTTTTTCATGCTCTGTCACAGTAAGCAGCTTTAATATCGTAGATAATGTATTTAATGAAATAACAGTTATGAAATAACCCTATCAGTTAATGAATACATGTATTACTCAAACTAAGGATGTAAACGGGTATAAAACTGTATGAATATAAAAGGGACACAGTACGTATCTTAATAATCTTATCAATATAAATTCAAGCATTTTGAAAGATGCTCAAATTGAAAAGAGGTTCAGATTATTTTGACTTAGTTCTTGATACAGCTAGAGAACTCTGTTAATAAGAATAGTACACCAAATAAGAATGAGGGTTGTTTATCCTTGCTGATTCAGTATTTAGTCTGCAAGTTTAGTCATTCTACAGATATGAATGGCTCTGAGTGACCTTGAGGTTTTTCGATATCAGCCTGGTTCTATTTAAAGAGCCTGTGAATGAAGCATGCATGTTTGTATAATGGATCACCTTATTTCTACCAGACCGCTGTCAGCACTCAGACAGCTGGGGGAATCGACCCTTTCTGTGGTTAGTTACCCCTAAACTTTGGACCTGCATGCATGTCCATCACCTGATAGCCCCTAGTCGACACTGGTGTACTTTAAGTGTTGGAGATATTGAAATGCCACAATATTACACTTTACGAACCCCATATTGTATTACAAGCCAGGAGCCTATAACATACTAGCCATCAAATTCGGGGGTTTAGAACAATAATCCTGGTGAGTATGAATCAGTACTTGTGAATGAATTGGACTTACCACTATAGACAGACTGCTATGGACTGTAGAGCATTGAACCTTGATCCCAAGATATATGTGGCGCATTATATCAAGGAGGAGTTTATCATTATCTTGTACATACTTAGGACTGGCCTTGACAGATTACTACTACATGTATGACCAGGTTTTTTTGTCAGATAGTCCACGAGTCCGTTTTTCTGCATCTTGTACTGCATTTAGTCCACAGTAGTTCTGGTGTGTCAAAGGCCAGTACAATAGTACGAGTATCCTGTGGGTTTCTTTGTGGATACAATTATTGATTAATGTGAAACAAGATGTCTGCGACATCTCTGATTCAGGGAGTTTCAGTGGCAGGCATGGTGATGATGTGAGTGTTTGGTGTCCTTGAAGGATTCAGAATTAATTAATTCATTGTCAGCCTATTTTTAGTATATTTGTTTATAAAACAAAACCTGTGTTAATTCAACTGTTACAGTGGTGCCTTCATGTGTTAAATTTCCATGCATAAATTTTGAATGAATTGCATAAAACGTGCAACAGCAGATCCTAAAACCACTCTCCAGTAAATTCTGTATGTCTAGGATTTTAAAGAATAATGCATGTGTTTAATCAATGCTAGGTTTTGATCAGGGTTTAGACTTTAGAGTCTCAATTTATTGATTTTTATCTTAACTGTCATGGTATATTTTGTCTATATTCCAATGTTATTTTACCGTACATGTTGATTTATCCCTATTGCAAAACTGTACACTTGTTTGCATTGATGGTCTTGCTTGATATGCGAGGAAGCACACACATTCCTATTGAAATTTCATTGGAAAGGGAAGGCTATTTTTTAATTCAAGTGACAGTTTTAGTTCTTGAAATCTGTTTTAAAATGTCGACATCGATCTTCCTGAATCATTTTTATTATTTAATTTTTTTTTTTTAGCTTCCTTTTTCTATGACATGTATTGCACATCACCAAAATAACAAATACATATTCACCCATATAGGACTGAGTTGTATCGATTGGTTGATAGGCAACCAACTCCATGTACCATCTGCTGTTTAATCTGTTGTTATGAAAATTAATGCATATTCTCACATGTTTATAATAAAAAATTGTCACTAGAGCAACTGGATATAGTATTATTCCCATAAAATTTATTTAACGTATAGACTTATTTTCACTGGATATGATAGATTGTAAATTGAAAGTTGCACACATTTGTAATCATCAGAATAAAATTAGATCTGTGGTACTGAATCTGCTACTAACATTACCTTTTCCTACGGTCTTTTAGCATGGCAATCAGTAACTCCAACTATTGGCTGGTAGTTTGGACAGGTTTTACCATTTTAATGACAAAAGAAAAGCGCTTCGAATTACGTGGTTCACTGAACCATTGAGGCAATATCATTTCGTTATATATATTCAGGTACAGATTCTAAATTTTAAACTTGTCAGATAAGTATTACATGTATAATTTCAGAGAGAAAATACGAAATATGGATTACCTGAAACTACTGGGAGCTGGTGCTGTGACTCTAGCAGCTGTAACCACTACTACGTTCTATTACCTGACAAGTCGACCACAACCTATTCCATTGGTCTGTGATCTAAATGACCAAACGCAAGAAAAAAATGTAGGTATACTGCAATTTAATGCATGATGCATAAATAGCCTCTACCCCTCTCTATTTATCATCACCCTCTCCCTCTTTGTCTGTGTGTGTGTGTGTGTCTCTCTCTCTCTCTCTCTCTCTCTCTCTCTCTCTCTCTCTCTCTCTCTCCAAAACTAAGCAAAAGATGTTTTTTGAGTTTTTGGAATATAATAGGGAATTGCAATGTCTTAACAGCCAATGAGGTATTAATGGTATCAGATGGAGAACTTGTTTTATTATATACTTGGTATATGTATAAAATACAGGGTTTTTGCCCTCCCTGATATGAACAGAGGCATGTGCCTTTATTACACTCCTTGTATCAGCACCCTTTGTTTCACCCTTTATCACACCCATTTTTAATTCGGATTACCTCAAATCATATTCTTATTCTCTATTCTGTGCATATCTAATGTCGAAACTGATGTCATGATTTGAACATTTCAGTATAGATGATGTTACGGTACATTTGAATGCCGAAAAAATATGTGGTTTCAAGATAGAAAGAAAAAACTTGTTTAAATTTTCCACATGAAAATGAAAACTAGCTTTCTAAATTTAAATATATAATAAAAACAACAATACATGTCAAAATCTGTGTCACATCCCATATCAACCCTTGACATTCGGCTCTTGGGCTGATATTGGAGTCTCGGGATGTTATCAATATGGGATGTGATACAGATTTTGCCATGTATTATTCTCTATTTAGTTAGATTGGTCATTGTAAAGGACACATCCTGTTCATTGATATATAGGAAATAATTATCCTGATGATTCTGACATTGTAAGGTAAACCACTTGATTCAATTGCATAATTTTTATAAAAGCTTATAACAACTATGCAATTATAGCAGATATTGAAGAAACATCCTGGTAATATATCAGTCTTCACGACAATTTTTTTTCAGCACATGCCCTTCGGGCATGTAGACCCATCATTTTAACCCAGCCCATTCAAATTTTTACATGCCCAACTCAAAATTCCTATATTTTCCGGTACATGTACAACTGATCGAAATCTTGCAAAATCTTGCAAAGTCCCTATTGTAAAGTGTTCCCAGTTTAAATCAGTATATCTTTCAAATAAACAATTATATCGAAATATAAACAGCTAAAACCTATTACCAAAACATTCAAAATATTATATTTTCATGAGTTTATGTCTTATAAACAATATTAAAAGAGGAGTTTTAGGAGGCAGTTGGCTACCCGTCATCCGAGATTTCGCCGATGTTTTATAGCTGGCCAATGTATTTCTATATATTAATCTTATTTTTCAATTTTTTGTTTCAAAAATAATTCATAATTCACTTTAGAGTCACTTGCTGGTCGTTTGACCGGTTTAGCTGATTTAAAAAATGGTATCATGACCGCCCAATCATGACTACACGTTGCATCGATGTACGTCTCGTAATGTAGCAAACATATATATACAATAGGTTTAACTAAACACTTCAATGATTACGATTGACGCTTATTTGACAAGTCGTACCGAGAATGTAGACTGCACAAAGCAAGTTACGCGAATAACTTGGGTACGATGGAAGAAATGGCAAGTAATCATATTGTACGTTGACAGAAAATTTACACATGCCCTCTGGGCATGTAATTTGGCAATTTTTACATGCCCGCCTGCAAATTTACCAGGCCCCGGGCATCGGACTCCCGGGTTATTTCGAAGACTGATATATGTAAGAAACAGAATAAGCATAGAAGCTCATAAAGTTCAGAAATGAGGGAAAATACAAAGCGACACTCTCTTTCAATCAGTTAAAGGGCATGCATGGTCACAATTTTGGTCAAATTTTATTTTTTATTTTTACTGTTTACAATGCTTTAGAAATGTATTTGAGGCGCATCGCTATCAGCGATGTAGCCTCATTGCTGTCAGCTCACTTCTCTCGGCTTATATACAAGCGGCGTCATAGAACACAAGTATCAATGCGCCAATAAATATATAGTGCCGTTCTGATTGTTACGTATTTTCAACCAGGAACATATATTCAGTATTCGTTTTAAAAATATCAACAAATCATTACAACAGATATTTCCTTTACACATTGAAAAAACATCAACATCAATGAAAGATCAAAACAAAGATTAATACGCAGATGATATGGACTGGCATTGCCTGCAATGCGATATACGTACGATAGGGACAGAGGACCAGTCAACCGATGAGATAATTTGCATAACAACAGTTCGTACTTCAATTTAACAGCGGTGACGTTAATTGTTTGAATATCGGAGGTAAAAAAGTAATAATTTCGTATATAAAATATTTATATCAAAATGAGAGTAAGTGGCTGTCTTCCTATAGCTAGGAACAGATTTCATATTTTATCACTTGATAAAACGAATAAGACGTTTAACTGAATGAGGAAAAGCGCGCCACCTTCCCCATGTGTAGAATGGCGATATTTAACAACTTGTAGTGATGTTTTTAGCTACCTTCAATGTGATGCGCCGCTCAGGCCTTCAGGCCTTTGATTTTAATACATGTAATCAACCAAAATTTGAGTGTCAGTCGTAATGTTATAAGCAAGATAGAGAGCTCCTTATTCTTTGTATTAATGTAAACAAGGCTCATGCCCTGTTTTTGTTGACATTGGTCCAATATACCAGTAAAATTTGTTTTTTAAGCTGAATTTTCTATCTGCTTGATCGTTTTAAGCATAAATAAACAGTTTCTAGCATTTGTCACATTCATTTTACGTCTAAAACTTGAATTTTCACTTAAACATTTAAAATGTAAACAAAACATGACCTGAGATTTGTTTAAATAACAAAGAATTGTGAGTTATACATGTTACTGACTCAACAACTAACATGCAAATTTTGACTGACTATTAGAAATGCCTTACTGAAGAATTGTAAACACTAAAAACGGAAAAATAAATTTTTAATATAAACTGTTAATAACAGATAACAGTTAATAACACTATCTACAAAACATGATATTTTAATTTTCTCCAAGTTAATACACTAAATCAAGAGACTTACCAAACTGACACACTCATTGTCATGAAGGTCTATATGCAGCATTTATGCAATTCAGGAGTTGTCCATCTTGATTCATTTATGTTACATCCCATTACATACAAATATTTTGTTACAGCTAGAGATAAAAAATGAGTGAGTGCTATAGTAGTCTGTATATATCTAGATTACTACTGTCAATAGGTCAATCAAGCTATAAGTTGGACAAGTCGCACTATTATAATAATTTACATGTACATACTTGCTGGCATATTTTTACAGTTGATGCCCTTGGACAATATCTTAATACACATGTGGGATTAATTTTTGTGCAATTATAGTCTAGATACTACAGTGTACATTGACAGTATAAGTGATGATGATGCAAAAGCTGTTTGATTTTCATGTGAGTCTGCAAATGTACAATTTATTTCTTGCCCAGATGTGTGGTGCATATGCTTTCAAGAAAGTGAACTCGGTTCAGAATGAACATGCAGAGATCAAGCTACACCTGTGCACAGGCTTATGAGTATGATCTTTAGAATTTGTAAAACTTAAAAAAAAAAAAATCGTAGGACAAAGTCTGTGATTCCTAAGAAAATATCAGTCACATGCTGCAAGGAGGATGCAGGGCATGCAAAGTTTATAAAGTTTAATCAAGGGCTATGTTCCGGTAATTTGAAAAAAGTGCTTGAAAGTATCGATACATTACTATATACTTTTATGGGATGGTGTTTGGGTATTTTTGAAAATGGGAAATTATCTGGTACTTGAGAGTTAAGAAATTTTTGGAAATTTTATATGTACATGTTTACATGTAGTATACAATTTAAACACATATACTATACAGTGGAATTTTGTTAAGTTGTCATGAACAGGAACTGAAAAATTATAGCAGGATGTCTGCATCTTAGATTATAATTGCAGTAAGAAAAAAGATGTTGGTGTACATTAATGGGAAAGTATATATGTAAATAACTGGTTCGGAGGAGTAAACATAATTGGTGGTGTGATCAGGAATCACACCACTATGTCTTAATGCATAAATGTAGGCCTCTACTGATCTATATTGATCCAAAGTTATTTATAGACTGAAACATGCACAATCATTATCAGGTACATGTACTGGAAAATCAATTTTCAGATGCTCTAACTATCTGCTTGAATTCAGCCCCCCCCCTCTCACAAAAATTAATCCCACATGTGTATTAAAAAAAATATTGTCCAAGGGTATCAACTGTAAAAATATGCCAGCAAGAATGTACACATAAATTATTATAAAAGTTAGTTTTTTCCCCCATTCACATGGCTTCGATGTGTAAAAATATATATACATGTATATATATATATACATTAATTTTATATGATCAAACCGTGGAAGGATATAACTTAAGGTAGTAAATTTGAGAATTCAATTTGGCCTGTATATGTGGTTAAGTGATTTAAATACAATATATTCGTAAGCTGTTAACTTGACCTAGCTCATAGAATCCTGGCAGTATTGATTTTATTGAGTAAGTGAGAGTAATTCTGGAGCATCAGTATAAACATGTGACGTATTGTTTATGTGTTGGACTACAAGCTAGCCCATGCGCTAAGGGAAGTATTGTATCCTCTTACAAACATGTGGATTGCTGACTATTCATACGTGAGGTCAGTGGTATATAGCAATTGGAGCGTAACAGATTGAACTATTTACTGCAGGTAGTGGAAAAGGTATCCATACCTGTATTATAAAGCTGTAGTATAAAGCACTGGAAACATGTGCTCAGTGGACCTTCATTGACAAACAAACAAAAGGCAGAAGTGTTGTTGTTATCAGTGTGACTGTGAATAGTGTGCTCAATATTACTGGGGAAATTTATAGCACCACGTGGACACGAGAGGTATTTGTTGTCATTCATAGAATTCACTTGTGCAGAAAGCATGGGGAACTCTCAGTCTATTGATCTAATTGTGGATCCTGCTAATCAGAGTGAAATAACTGATGTAAGTGTTTTGGTTTTTTTTTCTCTTTTTTTTTTCTTGAAGAAGTTCTTGTGGCTTACTTTCAAAAGATTATATGGACATCTGTTTTCCGAATTCCAGAGTGTTTTGCCAATCAAGTTTCACATTGCTATTTTCAGCGCGGGCTTTTAAACAAAAACAAAACATGACCTGTTTTCTGTGAAGATTAAAATCAGCTGATAATAATAGAATTCTGCCTTTAAATGTAACTTCAATTTAAAATTTGAATTTTTTATGTGGCTTGAAGGTCTCCCAACCACAGACTGCTCAATATGTAAAAGCCTTTAAATGTAACTTTAATTTAAAATTTGAATTTTTTATGTGGCTTGAAGGTCTCCCAACCATAGATTGGTCAATATGTAAAAGATTTCACTTGATTTAAACTCTACAGAGGATTAGAGCTTTTCAAGGTTGTTGTCATAAGTATTTCTTCAGAGCACTGGTTGATTACTCTTACAACAGTACAATTAAGGGAATTTCTTGGATGTAAATTCTAGTACTCCTGGTTTTTACTGAAAATTTTACATCCTTAACTTTCCTCAACATTCATGACTGTACATTTGTCATGCTGGTTGTATATAACATTTGTCGTGCTGATTGTATATAACTGGTATTAATGGTACAAGGTATAATGCGGAGGTGAAATTACCTAGTTGTTGAAAAGAAAAATCTTGTTTCAGTGTGTTAGGAATTTAGAATACTATGTAAAATATATTTTTATTTAATGACCTAGCAAATAATTGGGTTGAGGTTTCCATCAATTATGAAAAAAATTCTATGATCTTTGAAGCAAATCATTTCGATACATCAACATACATTAAGCTTTTATTCTTCTTGGCAAATTCAAGAATCTGAATGAAAAAAAATTGATTGTACCTTATTATTCATAGTTTCACCTCGGGGGTAAAACTGGGAGTTGCTCCCTGCTCTAGATTTGTTGGTGAATCGTTCATGTTATGCCAGCACCAAATATTTATGAGAGATAATATAAATCTTTGTAACTTTTTCGATAATCCATAAAGATATGATTTTTTGTTCAGCTCGGATGGGAATGTGGGTTGTGTATGTGCCATTATTTTTTTTTTTTTGAAAGGAAATTGTGCTTGAAACTGTGATGTGATTGTATAACTTTTAGTTTTAGTTCTCTCTTTTTCTTATCTGATTGAAAATAGCTTATATATATTTGGATAAAGTTCTCAACTCAGAACTGCCCATTATATTTCTCTCCCAATAATATTGTTAAGTACATGTATCAACCTAATTACCAACAGTGCTAAATATAAGATTTCTGGTGTGCCTATACAATTTATTGCCTGGGAATCTAAAGCAGTCTGTGTCACTATTCCTGAAGAATGTTTTTGATTTTTTGAATTACAAGTGGTTCTCTTTTGTCACTGATTTCAAGTTTATTTATATTATCAGTATCAAACTCCTATGGATTCTTTTGTCAATACAATATTTCCTTATTTACTATTTGTCATCCAGTGGGAGAATAACGTTTTGAAGTCCGGGTGTGTTAACGGTCATATTTAAACTGAATAATTTTCAAATGAATTGGACTCATGATGATGACTAAAGTCCCATGATTGACACCTCTATATGATGCAATGAAATGATACATATTTTGTCATTGGATAATGTTAGTAGCTACAATTGAGGATACGTAAGAACTGAGTATTTCCTGAATTTAATTAATTTATGTCCAATCTTTATTTAAAAATTTCCAAATCTGAACACTCAATTTATTACCATATGTAATCTACCCTTTTCTATAAACCTTTAACCTAATATGGAGAAAACGACAGACAACTTTTATATTGAAGTAGTTTAAAAACCACCCATTTCACAAACTACTGTCCTCCTTGCCCTCTCCCTGCCCATGCCATCTCCCCCTCCCTATGTCCATTTCCTCATTGCCTTCTCCTCCAAACCAATTCCCAACTCCTCCTTGCCCATCTTCTCCCTGTCCTGTCCCTTTTTTCCTCCTTGTCCTCTTTTCCCTACCCATACCCAACTCCTCCTTTCCCATCTTCTCCCTGTCCTGTCCTTTTCCTCCTTGCCATCTTTTCCCTTCCCATACCCAACTTCTCCTTACCCATCTTCTCCCTTTATGCCCATTTCCTCCCTGCCCTCTCCTCCCTACCCATGCCCAATTCCTCCTTGCCCTGTCCTCTCTGCACATGCCAATTTCATCTCCCTCTTCTCCTTGTCCATGCCCATATCCTCATTGCCCTCTCATCCTTGCCCATCTCTCTTCCTTTTTCTGATCCATCTCTATGCCCATCTCCATATTGCCCTATCATCCTTATACATACCCTTCTCCTCCTTGCCCTCTTATCCTTGCCCATGCCAATTTGATTTCTCCTTCTGTATCTTTTCTGTATGATGCAAATCTTGACTGCTTTTATTCAGCCAGATTGAGTGTGTTAGATTTTCTTGAGTTTCATTGTGCAAAGTGAAAAGAAAACCAAGTTATATGTTTCATTTTTTTCCAGAAAAATGAAAGATCACGAATGTCAAAGCTCTGTAAAAATGGAAAGTACCTCTGTGAATTTGAGGATGGAGACGTGAAGACTTTGTACGAAGCTTTCAAAAGGGGAGCAAGAGTATCAAGTAAGAACATGCAATAGATACATGCTGGTATTTAGCCTATCACAACTGATACATCATATCATATTTCATAGAGAAGAAAAAAATTACAGAAATCACTTCAAATCAGAAGAGAAAGTGATTAAGAGGGAAAATTGTTTGAATTTTAGTTTGCTAGATCTGTCATATTTGATATACATAAATGTACTAGGAAACAGGTTATGTATATTTGGAGATATAAATTATATCCCTCTTTCCTGGATTATAAATACCGGTATCTGGAAGTTTGTTATGATTATTTATCGTCCCAAAATGAGCAAGACCATTACAAGTTTTTGGTTTAAAACACAGTTTACTTTCTGTAAACAACTGGGAATAATTAAAAGTTAAACAGTGTGAAGATGATGAGCCTTGTGTCTCTTTATTCTCCGTGATCGTATACAATCAGATACACATATAGCCAACCTACTTGTATCATCGTTGATCAGTAAGAAATTGAATTATTTAGGCCATTTAGACTTGTAGATTGATGTATATACATACATCAAGAAATTACTGAGTAATTGAGACTTGTTCGTCAATCAGATAAAAAAAAAGAATTTGCTTCAGGCATTACAAGCCTGAGTACAGTGTGTTACATCAAGACATTATCATTCCAGAATGAGACATTTACATATTTATTCATTTCATGACTCAGGCCTTTTTTTCATGAGATATATACCTGTAATAAAGTTAATAAAACTTGGAAGAAAGAAAAAAGATATTTATTTTCTTTTTGAGAGTCCAAAGTCTCCTTACTTAACATATATTTTTATTCTTGTTAAGTCATCAGAACAAAGTCCATGTAAACGAGCAATTATAGACATACTTGTCTTTTGTCAAGGTTTGCCGATAATTTCTTTGTACCCAAGACTACAGACTTTGCACAATGCATTCATTGCAAATTTAAATGTGTGTCTCCTCATCTGTGTATTAATGATGTCTTCAGGAGTTTCATATTGTATCAGCTAAGATTATTCTGACAACCTTGACTTATCTTATTCATCAATTTGAGGACAGTTTGTTCATAGTTGATAAAGATCATGAAAATCTATTCAATCGTAAGATTGTCCTCAAAACGTATAGGTGGTTTAAATTGGTATATTTTATCGATAAGGGTATAGTGTGATCTTCATATTAAAGTAAACTTTGCATTAAGTTTGTGACATTATTATAGAAATATCAAATTCTCTAATATTTGTTTCTATATACAATACAAACTTTGATTCATGTTTTAAAGAGTAAGAGGAGAATTATGAATTGATTGAATACAAGTTACAAGTGGTACAATTATAGTAATGTACGTAGCCTCTTAGCTATACGTGCAGTTTGAATTAAAATGAGCAGTGTTGTTGATGTTCAAGCCTATGAATATCAGAGATCTACCTTATTCACACTTTATACTTCAGTTACACTTTAAAGGCATATTTGTTTTGGCAACAAAATCTGAGATGTGCATGCAAATGTAGCTTATTATGATTTATGGCTTAATGAGGCTAGAATGTTTAATTAATCTACATTTATTGTTTGAAATTTTAAAGATAGTACTCCTAAATTTGAGAATTGTGCAATGTTTTTAAATAGTTAAGGAATTATTCTTTGAGTATTATGAGGTGGTAATTTTGGTCGGAGCGGGGTCAAATCCAATAAAGCCTGAAGGGCTTATGATAAATTTGACCACTCTTTGACCGAAATTATCACCTCACAATATTCAAAGAATGATTCCTTATTACTTATATATAAATTTTTTCAATTTGTACCCTTTATAACAACATATTCATGTAGCACATGCTAGGCATTACAACGCTGCGCTGCCAATACTGTTTTTCGGTTATGCTATAAGACACGCCCATTTTGTGTTGCTCATCTTTTATGAAATGATTGGGCTTCACAAAAATTGATTCGTAATCACAGACAAAGACAGCTGTCAACTAGTTCAAAATGTAAATATTGAATGATATATAAGCAATACTTGTGATGAGCATGACAAGAAAAAAATTTATTGCTACTTTACTGTTTATTGAGTATCGGCTCATTTTGTGTCAAAATTAGCGAAAAACAACCATTATTCATGAAAGCAGTAAAAGGAAGAAAAAATAAATAAAAGAAGGGCATAACAAGTTTTCCCAACATTAACTTGATAAAAAATGTTATAAAAGACATAGGTTTTAAAAGCAATAAAAGCTGAAAAGCACTTTTAACAATTTTGGCAACAGTAATAAAGTTATAAAGTAACTCATTGATATGAATACTCAGTAATAGCTGATGAAACAAACACAAATAAAATGAAATACGTATTGATTGAAATCTTTGATGTACATTTATTATTTGTGCCTGTAGATAATGGAGAGGCCTATGGATGGAAACCTAGCCCCACAGAACCGTTCCAGTGGATCTCCTACAACGATGTAAGATTGACATGTGGTTCATGCTATTGGTTCTATTTCTGAGAAACTACTACCCCCTGAGACTGTTTGAACAGACCAAATTCAAGGAATCTAGTGTTTTATGATATATGCCAGGGATAGAAACTGGATTCTTGTGTTTATTTAGTTTTGATCGAAGATTTATAGAGGCATATACCAGGGACATATGTTTTTTTTTTATAGAAAGAGCTTAGAATAGCCTCTTTAAGAAATTGGCACATGTACTTTGATAAAGAAGGGATACACTTTAAAAAGTCACTGCATATAAAGAAAAAATATAATTGGTCTGGAAAAGGAGCAGAGAGGGGAGTGTGCAAGTTTTTTTAAATAGATACTAATGCATCCCTGATGCAGGAAACACTATCAAGTACTTATATATCATGATATCTTTGGAATTTCCTTCCTATTCATAACCTCTGAAAATGTAATTGTGATATTTTGATGCTTCGAAAACTTGACTGAATTTTAATGCAGTATTTGACTGCAGTTTAATGCAGTATTTACTGGTTTTATTGTGAGTAATTATCATTTTCTTTTCCTATTCTGTACAATATCAGGTAACTACAATCCATTTCATAGAATCTGATACATGATAATACTAATATAATGATAACAAATGTAGTTAACATATAATTATACAATGGTAATACATGTACATGTACTTTGGATTAGTAAACTATCACTGGAAACTAGCCGTCATGTTATAATTGCTGTTTTTTGTCATCAAGGTCCTGGTTCGAGCTGCCAATGTTGGTGCTGGTCTTATAGCTAAAGGACTCAAGCCTGAAAACACAACAAATGTCGGCATTTATTCCCAAAACAGGGTTGAGGTACAACACAAGTCATGTTATATTTCAGCTCAATATTTGTTTTCAGTAAATAAAAAAATCATAGAAAGCAATACAGACGTTGATGACCCAATTTTGAGAATTAAAAAACAACAGTGAATGTTTTATTCATGCAAGAAAATATTCTCAGTTGACATCAAGAAGTTTTAAAATGAAAAGATCAGAATTCATGCTATTATCTGCAAACACTTAAAAGTTATTGCCCGAAAGAAAATTACTTCTTATGAACAAGTGGATACTTTATTTTGACTGTTTTTTTTATGCAGATGTATATATGTAGGTGTAGTGTTTGTTAAAAAGAAAGTCTTTCTGTGTTTTCCTTTCACAGTATGGGATCACAGAACAAGCCTGCTATATGTACTCTATGGTCCTTGTGCCGCTGTATGACACATTGGGACCAGAGGCATGCACACACATCATCAACCAAGGTAATAAACAAAGGAGGGGGCTCCAGGACGAGATAAGGGACTAACGTGGTCTACAGAAAATAATGAGAAAATAAGATTGCTGTTCACGTTTTACGTCGATGAATATTCATTTCATTACCCTATTAATTGTTGACCATGAGAAATGTTTCCTGAAATGTAATGTGTGTTTGTGTTTAATGATGAAAATAAATCTGCCCAAGTAGATAACAGAATTTGTATTCATTAGGATGAATAATTGGCATAGAATTTGTTGGAGGCATAATCTAAAGACAGATTATGTAAGTTTTAATGACAGGGATGCGCATGTGAATCATTTAATGTAGGATAATGTACATTTTGATATTTTATTCTCATACAAAATTCTTTTCAGCTGAGATTAAGACTGTCGTCTGTGATAAGAATGTGAAGGTCAAGGCCGTACTGAGTCGAATCAAGGAGACCCCGGACCTGCAGAGCATAATCCTGGTGGAGGAACCTTCTGACGAGATGAAGGAGCTGGCACAAAAACACAACATTGATCTCACGTCCTTCGCCGAGTTAGAGGTTAGGGGCCAACTTTGTAGCTCCCAGAAACATCCCGTATTGCCATAGGGAATTCTCTTTTCACTATTAGAAAAAGCAGTTCATTTGTGTCTCTTTTATTTAATGCTCAATTATCCAATTCCAAAATTTTAATTTTTTTTTCTTCTTATAAATCAAATTTTTAAAAGAAAAAAACATCAATTTTCAGAAAATCTGTTGACTGTTTTTTCATCTAGCTCTCAGCTTCTGGTAGGAAATGCAACAGATGTTAAGAATTGAGATTTCATAGAGATGGGTATATTCATATCAAAAATAAGATCATGTAAACAAGCTAAAATCTTTCCTTGTTGATATCCATGCATAGTTTGTTCCCTTATTATTTGAAACACCTGCCAATCAGCTTAATACAACTAAAGTGGATGATAGAAATCAGAGATCTTTACATGCACAATTTTCAGTAAATACTGACTCTCGATCCAGGCTGTTTTATGAAGTACATGTAGATATCATGCAGAAAAAACATTCATGTTTGGATTCTTTCTATCAAAATATCTTTGCATTGTTTCTTTGCAGGCACTTGGTGAGAAGAATCCACAAGAACCAAAAGTAAGCTTAGATCCAAAGAAAACGAGAGTTATTATTAGTATAATTTTTATGTTCAATGCGCCAATATTTTCACATATGAAGTAAAACCTGGTCTTTACTAAGTACATACCTGGTATATTGTCATGATAGTTTTGGAGAACAGAGTAATTTACGTGTAAGTTTGGGAAAAGGTTTCATAGGTATTAAGGAATCATATTGTCCATTTGGTCATTTAATAAACATTAGAACCATTTTAACAAGACCTTGGGCTTTTGTTAGGACGTAACTATTTCTTGCATCAAAATGAGTTAAAAATGACACTGGTTTTGAGAGAAATATGCACAGATTGCCCAAAAGATTTCAAAGAGCCATGGCTGGCCTTTAATGAAATAGACAGGCCTACGTCACATTGCTGTTTCAGCCTGTTTGACACATCTACCCAAAGTCCAAGCTTTTGTTTAAATGCATGGTTCTATTATGATAGATCTCATACTTCACCAAAAATATAATGCATAATAAACCTGAGAGTGTTTAATGAAAAATTCTTTAAAAAATTTTACTGGGAGATGTCTTCAACATGAACATTATTTAAAAAGTGGCATCCCAGGGGTTATAAACTGTGTAGAACAGTGTAAGATTGTGTTTGATGAAGTAGACTGTGTTTGACTTGTACATTGGGCAAGCACATAACCAATATACAGTGACTTTCAATGTATTGTTTACTTGACTTTATTTTTACAGCCTGCCAAGCCGGACGATTTGTGTGTTCTGTGCTACACCAGTGGGACCACAGGTAATAATTTCTCAGTATATTCATCAGTAACAACAGGATGTATACATGCAGCTCACACATATGCCACTTCCTTATTTATGGTCAAAGATGGATGACTGCGCATTGTTATGCAGTAGTTTAAGGAGGTATATTGTACGTGTACATTGGCATGTAGTATAATTGTTTAAAAAAGAAGAGGGATGATAAACCGATCAATGAGATTTATTGTCCGGGCCCTACCTCGCTACCAAGTTGTTGTATTCGGTGGAGGGCTTGTCACTCGTTGACAGATATGACGGCTCTAAAAAGGTTTTGGCCTATAAATAGATTTACAATGCCTCTATACCCATGCTTTAATTAAGATATTTATTTATGGTTGTTATAAATTAGATCAATGTTGTGTATACAAGTAAACTATTGATGTGAACCAAAACTCAGTGACGGTTGATTTTTGTTTGTTGTCAATCAATAAGAACATACTCTTTCCTATAGGATTAGCCTATACAAACAGCAAAAGATATGTCTTATTGTAGATTTGTGGGATTTAGTTGTAGATATTTAATTGGTAAACTGGGAAGGGCCCAGTGCTGCACCTGCCCCCCCCCCCCTCCTCCTTTGAAATACATGTAATTAACTTAGAAACACAAGTTTTTTTTTTTTTTTTTAAATTCTTGAAATTTCATCAACAGTATATATCTTTTTCAAGGTTTACCAAAAGGTGCCATGTTAACACACAGAGGAACAATGGCTACTGTTGTGGCAGCTGCAACCATTCTGGTGAGAACCTTTGAGACTTTAAGTTTGATCTTTTTGTCAGCATTTATCTTTACAGAACTATTCCAAAGTCTTTTTTATGCGATGCATGAATTCAAGGAATTCTTCATCAGAAAGTCTATCCATAAAGATATTGTTTTATTGTTTATCATTACGGTAATTATAAATGCAAGGAAAAACAGCTATTCTCATCGGATCATCAGAAGTTCTTATTTTATGCATTGTATACCGTATGTTGAGCTGAATGTTTTAAATATTGATGTATCTTTTTGTATTTCAGAAACCTGGTGGCATAGACATCTCTCCAGAAGACACACTTATATCGTATCTTCCACTCGCTCATTCATACGAAAGGTTACTCGAGGTACACTCAATACACGTACTACTAGAAGTGTTTTTGTCGATAAAGTTCATGAGTTTTCTATTATAACTTTAAATGTCATGCCTACAAAAAAGTTACATTTTGTTAAAACCTGCTTATGAAACCTTTCTTGGATTTTACCCTTTATAGTGCTACTGTGTGTTGAATGGAGCCAGAATCGGGTTTTTCCAAGGAGACGTGAAGTTATTGTTGGATGATATTAAGGAGTTACAGCCCACCCTCTTCCCATCTGTACCAAGGTTACTCAACAGAATCTATGACAAGGTATATTGCATGATGACAGCTGTCACCCTCCTTCTTCAGTAGAAACACAAACCGGATAGCCCCAACAACAAAATTGTTCAGGCTTTTTGTACGCCTTGGTATTTGTTTAGGAAAATGATGTTTTATTGAGGAAATTGATCCAAATAAAGAGAATTATAAGTCTCAGATTACCAGGAAATTGGCTTATTGTTGGTGTATTGTTATGGGATGTTATTGATTAAATTAATGAATTAACATGCATGTATGACTGCAGATTCTTACAGTTTGCAAAAAATGACAATCTGATTTGCCACTGACATTAGACAGTAGTATTTATATTTTAATATGGTCTTTAAATTGAAAAAAAACAGTACACTCTGAGTCAAGAAAATGTTTTATATACATGCATTTATTTTCCAATTTTAAAAATGCGTTGACATTTTTCTAATATTGTTGACAAAACTGTTGTGTTTTTCTCTTCCAAGGTTATGAGTCAAATAAATTCAGGATCAGGAATAAAAAAGAAGTTGTTTAATATGGCTTTAGCCAGCAAGGAAAATGAACTGAAAAAGTAAGATTTTTTTTCACAATTTTTCAAAAAGTTCTACCTGGTAATTTAAATCAATGACACTCAATATGGTCATAAATAACTTAAAATTTTATTTTTAATTAAGGGAGTATATATTCTCTGGCATGATATTAAAATACATGTTTTTCTTACTTTGTTTGAAACAGGAGTATAATTAGAAATGATAGCATATGGGACAAAATTGTATTCAAGAAGATTCAGGCCAGCCTCGGGGGAAAGGTGAAGCTCATCACAACGGGATCTGCTCCCCTGTCCCCCAAAGTACTTCATTTCTTGAGGTGCTGCGCGGGATGTCCTGTAAGTGTGCATTACATTCATCCATTACAAAATTGTTATTTTTAGAAAATTGGTAGGGTCATTGCATTTCAATGAATGTAAATATTTTGACAGGTTGTGGAGGGATATGGACAGACTGAATGCCACGCTGTCTGCTCTGTGACTTTAGTTGGAGATCCTGATACAGGTATGCTGAAAAAAATGCCTCAAGAACTCACTTCAACAAACCACCCATCAACAATCAACATTCAATTTCACGAAATGGACTCCATTAGAAAATACTTTTGAGATTTTGTATTCACTAAAAAGGTGCACTCTGGCCTAGTAAGCCCCATTCTGTTACTGCTGTCTGCAGTACCTGCGTAACTATGCTGTGACAATGTTCTGTAACAGTCCCAGCTCCACCAATGTGGTGTCACTGCCATTGATTGGGACATTGGTTCAGAATATGGGAGGGGTTACCTCGGAGTACTCTCTACCCAGGGTCTGGGGACTTTCCCAGAAGCCGAGAGAAACATGAAGTTTCAGTATGTTGCTTCCAAGGCAGGTCTTGTCAGAGTACAGATACTTAGGGGATGGAAGATGTTTATATACCAGGTTTATATATCTTGGACAAAATTGTAGTTTTTAAACACTTCATCAATTGTGGCTCTGTAAGTTGAAGTGTTAAACTTTTAAGAATTATTTTTTTGAAATATCAATCAAAGAATATTCATTATTGTAAAAACAAACACCTGTAAAAATGATGGGGGAGTTTTTAAAAGTCTTGTTAAAGGTGTTGGCACAAGAAAGACAAGGGGAATAACTTGTGAATAACTGATTATATTTCACTGGGATTAGACATCAGGTGATAATCAATTAAAGTTACCTTTCTAAAACTAGAGAAATATATTAAGGACTAAAGGAAAATTTACTAACGAAAATAAATTATTTTTTCAGATTTAATTACTCTTGCAATTTTGCTGTATTTTTCAAAGATTTTCATATTTGTAAATGTAAATAACTACATCAGAATATGGAAAAGTGTTCCTCCTCCACATTTTAGCATTAAAATGTTAAATTCGGTAATAATTACTGCAAGATGGATAACAGCTAAAAAAGAAAATTTTAATTTTCTAATTTCTATTCAGTGCAATAGTTTACTATCTGCAGCACTTTTATAAGTACGGTAGTATAGTTTGAAAGACATGGTTTTGTAAAGGAAAAACTATTGATTTCACTTTTATATGTTTGAAAGTAAAATTCTTAAAATTGATTACAAGTATCTGGATTGAATCGTATGGTCTGACCAAAATATATGTACTGAAAAAATTCCAAGAGGGTAAACATGTCTGCATTTTTTTCTTCAATAAATTCAGGTATTGATGGATTTTTCTTTGAAATCATGTGTGAAAGATAAGGTTTATAGTAAACTTTGGTTCCATTTTTAAAAGTGATTGTTGTTTTCTGTACTAAGGAAATGTTGGCCCGCCACTGCCGTGTTGTGAGATCAAACTGGCTGATGTGGAGGACATGAACTACTATGCAAAGGACAACAAAGGCGAGGTAAGTCATCTCATGCAAATAGTTAGTCTCATTATTTTAAGGTTAAGTGTGATGGATTCATGTGACCTGTTTTGTATAAATGATTATTCACATGTAAAAACAAAAAAATCATCAATTATTGAAACATTTCACCATTATTACATATAAATGTTTATTTTTTATGTTTTTTTATATGACAAATTACTTACAAAGACTATATTCCTAACAAAATTCATAATCAAAATCATCAATCAAGTGAGAGCAAAATTCTTTGATAGGAATTAAATAAATTCATTTTGTTAATATAATTTATTAACACAATTAGATCCACAAGGAAATTTTTCAATGGAAAAATATTCTTATAGGATTAAATCTAATACATGTACCTTCTTTCCCTTTTATGGAACTTGACTCTCATGAAAATTTCCGATTCTTCAATATTTTTCAATGTACATACATATATTTGTCATTTACTGTACATGCATTAAACTTTGTAAAGGACAAATTTGAGAAGTTCTCTTCATTTGATGTGTACGACAGGTGTGTATCAAAGGACCCAATGTGTTCCTGGGCTACTACAGAGACCAAGCCAAGACGGACGAGGCTCTGGATAAAGCCGGGTGGCTCCACACCGGAGACATCGGACAGTGGCTGGAGGTAAGTGTTCAGACAATGTAACACTCACTAACGGTGAAAAGGAATGGGGATTAAAAATGTGAATGATTTGATTGTATAATAATAATTCATCTGCTTATAAATCTGCTCCTTTTTTCTTTCTCTCTAACAATGATGAAGAGCTTCAATAGTTAAATTACCTGAAGGTTCTTTTGATGGATTGGTAGAGCGAATTTTATTTTCATATATGGTATATTGCGATTTTTTCAGAATGGTACTTTGAAGATCATCGACAGAAAGAAGAATATTTTCAAATTAGCACAGGTAATTGAATGTGTTTCTGATGTGTATATAGTCTCCTTGACAAAATAAATATTTTAGGTTTTAAATGAGGTTTTATTTGAGCATTTGAGGAATACCCGAACAATCAGTTGTAGTTTTGTTACACATATTATTAATATGGTTTTGTTTTTCAGGGTGAATACATTGCTCCAGAGAAGATCGAAAATGTCTACGTGAGAAGCCCACTAGTGGCACAAGTCTTCATTCACGGAGAAAGCTTGAAAGTCAGTTTGAAATCTAATTTAAAATTGAATGTTCATGTGTATGCATTAAACTATAGATTTAATGTAATCTTATATGATATAATTAATTTATTTCATGTAACCTGTAATTTCTCTGGTCTTGTATTTAGTTGATTTAACAGTTATTCATAAAGTCACAAATTTGACCTCTTTCAGTCGAGTTTGGTGGGTGTGGTGGTACCTGATCCTGAAGTGTTACCTGGCTGGGCTAAGACAAATCTTAATGTGTCACAGACAATGGAAGAATTGTGTGCAAACCCAGTAAGTCAGACAGAATAAAACGCTTCAGAGAACTTGTGTCATGATTATGAAAAATTACAAAGATAGATTGAATTACTATACATGTACTATGATTGTATACTTGTAGTTGGATAATATTTCACCTATTTCATAGAAACACAACTGAATTACCTTTCTGTAATTGAATTATTAAAAAAGTCTCTCTCTGAATGCTCCATCATTGTGGTCTGTGTTGGTGATACTTGTACATGTACTGATAGTCCGGTCTGTAATTGTAGGATGTAAAGAAGCAAATAATGACCGATTTGACCAACATTGGAAAAACTGGAGGACTCCATTCATTTGAACAAGTAAGTTTTCAGTGATTTACAATGTTTGAAGAAATATAATCTAGCTTACTGGGTATATGAAAATAAAACTACCACAGAACATGTACATGTACTTGTATGTTTCTGATGAATAACATTAGTTGATTTCACTACTACCAAGTGCAGCTGTGGAAATATATTCTGTAATCATATTCTTATTCCTAGGTATACTTGAATGAATTATAGCCCAAAAAATTGCAATTACCAGTACTAGTATTGATGAACTGGTAGATACATGAACATGTATAGCTCAAAGACAAATAAATTGTTACTGAAGTGAAATATTCATGGAGGTTAAGTCTGAAGTGGATTAACACAAATCTGTGAATTTTGCTTCTTCTAAAACACATTTATGTTAATTATTTCTACGATATATAAAAAAAACCTGAATATACTTGTAAAAATTGAGGTTTGATTTTCTTAATAATAATGGCAAGAGTCAGAGAATATGAAAACTAACAAGATATCTGTGAGCCAATGCTCACTAGTGATACCCCCGCTCTGATGTGAATATGCAAAATAAACAAGTCGACATTTAACAGAAAGCTGGCATCCGATTGGAACAGAAATATATCCCACAATATGGCATGCCTAAACAAATAGTGTGTTAAAATTTCAAGCATCTGCGATAAATAGCTGCTGAGAAATCTTTGAGGAAAATTTGTTTGAAAATTTTGGCTAAAATAAACCAAGTACTCATTTAACAGAAAGTTGACGTCCGATTGGTACAAAAATATATCCCACGATATGGCATGCCTTAACAAACACTGTGTTAAAATTTAAAGCATCTGCGATAAATAGTTGCTGAGAAATCTTTGATGGAAATTTGTTTGAAAATTTTGGCTAAAAATTAACAAAGTACTCGTTTAACAGGAATTGACGTCCGATTGGTACAAAAATACCTCCCACGATATAGCATGCCTATACAAATACTGTGTAAAAATTTCAAGCATCTGCGATAAATAGTTCCTGAGAATTCTTAGACAAAAATTTGTTTGAAAATTTTGGCTAAAAATAAACAAAGTCGTCATTTAACAGGAAGTTGACGTCTGATTGGTACAAAAATCTATCCCACGATATGGCATGCCTATACAAATACTGTGTAAAAATTTCAAGCATCTGAGATAAATAGTTGCTGAGAAATCTTTGGCGAAAATTTGTTTGAAAATTTTGGTTAAAAAATAAGCAAAGTCGTCATTTAACAGGAAGTTGACGTCCGATTGGTACAAAAATATATCCCACGATATGGCTTAACAACGCCTTAACAAACACTGTGTAAAAATTTCAAGCATCTGCGATAAATAGTTGCTGAGATAAATGCTACAGAAATTTTTGTTACGGACGGACAGACAGACACACAAGGGTAAAACAGAATACCCCCTCTCCTTCGGAGCGGGGGTATAATTATTAGTAATTTGTTTTTAATTTTGTTCCCCACAAAATATGATCTCATAGCATTTACCAGTACATAATATACATTTTATATATGTCAATATAATGTATCATATTAATATTGAGGATTTTTTATTTTCAGGTTAAAGACATATTCCTATATCCGGAACAGTTTTCTGTGGAAAATGGACTTCTGACGCCAACATTTAAAGCTAAAAGACATGAATTGAAACTAAAATTCAAATCAGAAATTGATGAGATGTACAAAAATCTAGTGTAAAAGAATGCTTTATCTTAGAATCTGTACAGAATATAATTATAGAGTGGAGATTTAACGGCATGATAAGGTTTGCTTTAATACCTTACTCGGATCATCCGCCAGATATAAAGCAGTGCTAGCCTACAGTACATATAGTCATCAGTGAGGTATATCAGAATCTCTCTTATGGTATATAGCAAATGTACATGAAACATATCTAAAGAATATTCTGAAGGTAAAAAAAAAAAAAATTTTGTTAGTAATATTTAATTTTTTTTTTTCTCATTGTTCTATGAATTTTTTGAGTGGTTTCTGAAACTTTGTGCATGCCGAGAGAAATTTGAAGAGAGTTTTTTTTTTTTTTTTCAATGATAAGTTTATGAGTCTATGCAGGATTCGGATTGACAATGAAAGGAACCAAGTGTGTAATTGTACATACACAGTAAGGTTGTGCGATATCATCATTTCACAAATTCTTCATACACATTGCACCAGTTGATGAAATGTAAAATTTTTACACATCCACGATATTTCTGTTTTTCAAAGAATATTAAGTAGTGAAGAGGAGATGAAAAAAGACAGATGATGAATTTTTTTCTCTGTCGGTGATTAGATCTGTGTTGTATGCCTGTTCTTCAGGTACTTTTTGATAGAAAATTTAGCTAAATGGTTAATTTTTTCCGAAATAACTTCATTTTTGTAATGTATTTTGACACATGTATTGAGTCAGTGTGATGCACTATCTGTGATTAAGAATTAAGGTCATTCTCCATTGTATAAAATACCTGTTTGTTAAATATTTCGAAGATTGAGGCTTCAGGCAGTCAACATACCAGTGAAAGATTTTGTACATTAATATTTATTCATACACTTCCAGTTCATACATCATTGCAGTGCTATATAAATGTGCATTTTTCATGGTGTTAGTGCTAACTTTGCCACATTCTGCATAGACCAGTCATTTTTTCTAGTGAAAACATTTCAACATTAAGATCCCCAAAGTACCGATACATGTTTATTGAAAGTATAGTAATATGTATGATTGAAAATTTGCATGATTAATTTTTGACCACACAATGCACAAAAGAGAAGAAATTAAGGCATATACATATGAGGTATTATTTCCATGATAATCCTGTATGAAATACTGTTATCGTAGAATATTTCTATGCTGAGTGGAATTAAATCACTATAACTTTCACGTTTTTAATTTTGTTCATTTGTTTTTGATCTTTGGCTGACATAGCGCAGACAATTTTCAACCTGTGAAGGTGCAGTTGATGTGGTTTTTTAACCACATTTCATTCGATTTGCCCAGTTGAATGGGTGACCAAAATATAAATTGTACTAATTTCTCTTTGTTTCCTTCCTTCTCCTAGAAAAGGAAAATCGCATCATGATTTGAGTAAAATTTGATATCAAATGCTATTCTTCATCACTGAACTTTAAAAAACTTTTTTCTCAACTTGGGTAGTCAGAAGTCACAGGGTGTGATTTTAGTCAAAAGCATTTCGGTTTAAAAAACTTCTTAAAATCAGGTAGGAAATCACATTGCGTGATTTCACCTTCACATAGCAGACTTAGTCTCTACCTTTGACACCATTATGTGCAAGGTAAAAGTAAAATATTCTAGATGACAATATAATTAATAATACATGTACAACAAAAATAGATATTAAGTGGAGTTAGTGTTGCCAAATCATTGTCTTGAGAACTCTTTGCTTGACAGAGGTATAAAAAGGCACACTGTTACCTATTCAGTAGATGACTCGGACTGATTTTGAGATATCTGGACTTATATCCATCAGAAGTCTAATTAAAGTGCTGTCCAATTAATGGCATTAAAAACCAATCACTTGACCAACATGCACCATGATGGTATACTGTCGAGGAATGAAAATTTGCTCAAAGATGTTTTCATATTATTCCTCCTTTGAAATAGGTCATATTATCCTTCGAAAGATTTATCATTAACAACTGTGTAAAAAGGATCGACCAACAATTATTAAATCTGATGATCATCGTTTTGTAATATTCTACATTCACACACTGAAAACTCGCCTTCATTTTTTCTCTGTATTTTATTCAATATATCATTTAACTTTTGATCTGAACATTTTTCTGTGAACAATTTCATCAGCACATTTTAGAAATTGTATTGCAATACTTTTTCTATTTGAAACAAAATTCTAGTTCATTTGCATGAACATGTACAATAAATCATATATATCGTAACTATCTTTCTTGCTTTAAAAATTTATATCAAAAGGTACAAAAAGCCCTATAGACAACCATTATTACTACAATTCTTAATCTCAACTATCAAGAAAAACATGTTCTGCAAACCAGATATTACAAAAAAGAACAAGAAAAACATGTTCTGCAAACCAGATATTACAAAAAAGAACAAAAATTTTTAAAAAATTTAAATACCATAGTTGATTCTACAGTTATAAGATTAACGTAGGTTTAGAATTAGCCAACTGCAGATAAAAAAAAAAATAAACCTACCGTACATTCATAATACATTTTAATCCCAATGTTTTAAAAATAAACCTATTGTACATTTAATTAATACCAATGTTTTTGAGTACAATTATTCACACGTTTGCACCAATATGTTCACAGAACAAAATAAGTTAAACGTTTAAACTACTACAAGGGCTTTGAAACTTTAGCACTTTTGATATGAGAAGAAAAAGCTTTTTTGTTCATGATCAGCAAAAACCAGTTGCATTAAAAAAATGATGACTTTGCAAATACTGTCAGGTCTGAATGATAATAATGCTGACAAAAAACTCAAAAAGTAATACAGGTTCATACAAAAATAGACAAAGCAGGTCAAAAACAAGTCCTGATACTTCACTAACACACTTGTACAGTTATGTATAAAAATTCCACAGGAATTGCACATTTTTTTTTGAAATGGTATTTACAATGAATACAACTTGTTCTCAGCATTGTTTCTCCCCCCCCCCCCCAAAAGCATTCTATTTCAGCGTTTGCAACATGGTAAATAGCTAATACATGTACTTCATACATAGCATTGCAATCTTAAGCTGCATGCACATAACATTCATCATAATTTTTTGGTAAAAAAAAAATAGTGAACAGAAAAGGAACATGTATTGAAATCTAATTGTAGCTGATTCCTTTATCAAGTCAAAAGCATATCAAAATGTTTATATTCATCAAACTGCAGAATCATTGGCGTTTGTACACCATCCGATTACAGAAAAAAGCGACCAGATCTTTTAACGTTTCTTCAACAGAGAGATCATTAAAATTGACTGCTTTTTCAACATTGTAAAAAAAAAAAAAAAGATTAAATTCAAAATGAATTATAGTAAATTAAAGCTTGTTCAACAAAATAAAAACATGTATTGATCCATTGTAAAATTATGTAAACATCAGCTACACGTAAAATGAGTTTAACAACAAACTGGTAAACAAGTCATAACCTCATCATACATGTACAAAGTGGTGGTTGGGGGGGGGGGGGGGTGTCGGGTTGGGTGGGGAAGAAGGGAGAAGGGGAGGAAAAGAATCTGAGTTTTTAATGTTTTCACCATGATCATGGCTACTGAGTGTTTTGAAAGAATGAAACCGGGATTTGAAAGCTACCTCTTATATGACAATCAGTATTTTAAAAAATAAAACAATAAACAGTTTCCTACAAACACCTACTCTCCATTTATACATGTAGACATAAGTCAACATATAGATTTTTTTTTTAATAATTAGGATTCAACTAGTAATGGTCATGTACATGTGTGTAATGAGCATGGAGGTTATGTATCTTAACCAGGTACTATCAAGTTTCTCCTATAAACGAAATAGATTGTTGGTTAACTAACTAGCATTTAAAGAAACACAACTATGTGATTGTTTTTAAAAACAATTCAATTGCATATAAAATCTATCTTTCTGACCTGCATTAAAATCATTAAAAATGTACGGGTAAAAAAGAAATTAAAGCAGATTAAAACCCTCTCCTATCCTTGTGGCAAAAATATAAATAAACATTTCCAGCCATTAAAGTAATGTAGCAACTACTCCAATGACAAAATTTAGGTTTACAGTTAATTTTCAATGCTTTGACATTAAAATTTACACTCAACAATTTTGCTACTTGATTTCATATTAACATGATTTTAAATATACAATTCATATTAAATCACTCAAAAAGTGGGTTTTGCTTCTAGTTGCATAATTCAAAACAATGTTCTAAAGTCACTTATACTCCCAATGAAAATTTCATTGACTTTTAAATCAAATTATAATGACTAATCAAGTCTATCAAAATCAGGGCTGCATTTTACAAAAAATTTTAACTTACGACAAAGTCAGTAAATATTTTTAATCTCATGGAACTATCTTTAATGAATTAAATTTATACAAAACCAGTAATTTACAACTATTTTTTAATTCTATAATTATATTTTAAATCCATAAAATTGAAATATTGATTAATATGTGATTTATAAGTATTCATTAATTTGGTTGCAAGTCGTACGTTCCTTTGTAAAATGGAGCCCCAATTCATTTCCTACTGGTCTGCCTTGTGGAGAGGATGGGTACAGCATAGAAAAAATATCACAATCAGACGACAAGGGATTGTACAACATGAGCAGCTTACAAACCAAATACAATTATTCTAGCACCAGTTATAGTTAGCAAAGTTAATGGCCCTGTGAAAATAAAACAACAACCTTGTTTCAATAAAGATTAAAATTCAAAGTTGTTCCATGACAAAATAAAAACTTGCTCAATTTCCAAGTATTTAAATCTTTCTCAACTCTTTCATTCTCACACAAAAGCAATACTTAATTATTAAATTACGGTAATTAAAACAAAACAACTTCTTTTGGCAGTACAACATTTGATGTCATGAAAGACGATTTTGGACTGGCTCACTAAATTACAGTTATAAATAGTTTTTTTTTTAACCAATCAGACTTGAGTGTTTATTTTGATGATCCAATCAGAATTGAGTGTTATCTGCTGCTGCTGAGCTCCTGCTCCAGCCAATTGGGAATCCTGTACTTGTACTTCTCCAGGAGATGAGACAGGGCCACGTTGTGTTTACTGTAGAACTGCTGTAGGACAGCCATTGATTTCTGGTCCATGGGGGGATACTTTCTCCCCTTGCTTCGACCCAAACACTTGCTCTTGTTGTTGGACATGGTTTGGCAATAGAACCCTTTCTTGGGATCAAACCTGAAACACAGAAATAAGAAAATAACAAGAAAATATAAATAATAACTGTCTTTTAGATAATGCCTTTTTTTAATTTGAAAGAGATGGCCCACTGGACCTCAATATTTTACTTGGGTTGCATAATGTGCATTTTTCGCTTTTTGCACTGCAAGTAGTATAATAAAAATTCACTTGAACAATAAATAGAATCACTTATTTGCTCTCTGATAAAAAATATTGTCAATTTGGAATTTCACTATAGTATTGGTGAGTTATTCACATCCAAGGCATTGTGACAAAGCAAGGACGCAGTAAACTCACTCTATCAAATTTCAAATGATGTTTACCTGAGTAAATCATTATATTCATAGTGAGGCTCTATATGTAGGAACCGCTGAACATTATGCATCACAGCTGCTGGTTGATTCTTGAGTTTCTCTCCATCCACAATAAATAACTGAAAGACACCATTTATTTCTTCATTTAAAATGGTAGTAAAAACATAACTCACAATCAAGAAATGAAAAGCAGTTGCAACCAGTCTGGGTTGATAATGAATTCTGAGATAAATAACCAGGGACGTATATACTAGTATATACGTCCCTGAAATAACCCCTCATCCCCCCAAAAATCAAATCCGTTGATACAAAATCCAATCAATTAATTAAATAAATTCATTCCCCATAGTTAACTTAAAGGAAAAATTTTGAGATTTTCCTTTTGACTTTCTATTTCTAACTAATTAAGTATTATTGGTTGAATATAACAGGGACACCTACCTGTCTGGCTGGGTAGAAATCGAGCCACCTGGACAGGTGCTGTACATAAATTCCTGGCATCAGGCACCGGTTCCTCAGACTCTGAAGCTTCTGGGAGGCTGAGCTAGTTGCCGTGATCACTTCATAAAACGAATGATTCATTGCTATTGGGTCTTTATGTGCTTTGATATGCTGAAAATAAGAGGCATAGCAAAGGTAACTCAAATTGACTCACTTAACTTTATTCAAAATATTCTCTCAATACTTAGGTAGTTATAAAATATTCCCTCAATATTTGGGTATGCATATAAATGCATATAAAACATTTAATATCTTTTAATACCTCAACCAGTATATGGTCAATATAAAGATAAACAGGGAAACAAAATCAAACAGTATTTATGCAAAAAATGATGCATCTCCATGAGATACTTGTTGAGTGTACCTGATACCAGGAATATGCTCTTTTGGCCGGATGAATGAGTATACAGATGAGTTTTGCCTTGGGGAGGAGAGCGCGAGCTCGATGAGGTGCCAGCTCACTGTCAAAGTAAGTGGCACTCTTCTCAAACAGGAAATCTGAGGTAGCGTTTGGCGGAATGGGGAAGAAATTCATGTACCTGAAAAAAAAATAATGAAGATTATCCTCTTCAAATGTGCTGCCTACTGACAGAAGAAAAAACTATCTCTGATGTATCTACAAGGCAAAGACATGATTTGAAGCCAAGTATCTAGGGATCTATCAAAAAGAACAAACCAATCCAGGCCCTTGTAGTAGTTGTTTCCATTAAAGAACTGAACCTCTTCGAACGTCTCAGAGCTGTTGTAATTACTGATAATGGCTGGGTGCATGGAGAGAAATGTATATAATGCTGTGGTACCTACAACAGAAAAGAACCAGTCGTTTAGTTATCCATGACAGAACTCTCTAATTACATGTTTGACCTGCCAGTGGTCTCATAGCCATGTTCACTCTGTAAAGTGTCCCTTACCAGTTTTCTGCGGTCCAATGACCATGAACTTCGGCAGTCTATCACAAGTTTTGTTCTCTGACCAGATCTCTAAATGCCTCTTATAGGAGCAAGGATTCTGAAAAACAAGAAATAGATTTATGTAATAATTACCATTCCCATTAGTGTGACCATTCATGAAGATTAGTGTATTTATTTTGTAATTCTGCTTCATCAATTATCATTTTACTGGAAAAATACTACGGAGCATTCCAAATTTTTGTGCAAGAAAGGTTCATTTTACAACTGTTTCTTATGAAATTTACCCTCCAAACAGGATCCTTCTCTTCAGGGTACATTTCAAAATATTTAATTCCCATTTCCAGAGGTGGCACCTGCTTCAACCTTAAATTGGTCCAGCACTGAACAAACTTGAAAGCGCTCTCAAAGGTATACAAGGCCAGGCGGTCATTGCCATAATTAGACATATGTGTCATGAATATGTTAATCTGAAAGTAAAATAGTTATTACTGATGTGAATTCATTATTATATCAAATTTAACCTACATGTACATGTACTATGCATTAAAAGGGACAAAGTAAAGATTTAAGAATATGTATGTACATGTACTATCTTTTATGCCAAAGCCACAAACAACATTTTTCATTGGATTGAAATTCATTTCTACAATTATCGCAAATCTTACTTGGGTGTATTCGCTGCGAGCGATAAACTGATGCGTTGAGTGACGACACTATTGGGATCGCGAGTTGCAGTTATAAAACAAGCATTTTCATTGGCCGTTTTAGTACCCGCCCACTCTTACCTGCTAACGTGGTATTGATAATTTATGCACCAACTGCCAGATGTGTCGTTAACTCTGTATCTGAACTGCAAAAACTAAATCACTGCAAGAATTGACTAAGAGTTCTCACAATAATCGCATCTTCTTTTTTGTGTAAGTGAGTTACAAAATAACGTTTATCACAGATCAGTCCAAAATTGAACACGTTTACATGTCGTAAATTTCAAATTTTTGGTATGATTGAAAACACATGCACACTTGTAGTTTTAAGTGTGTCATATTAATCGGTCAAAGTTCAATAAAATGCAATATAGGCTATGTAACATTTATTGTCAATATCTGTTGTGAATTCTTTGGAATAAGCTACAACAAAATAAATACTGCCTCATCTTAAATTGATGCGTTAAACAGTTAAAATGATTTGAATTTATCGATGAAGTATGTATTATATTGAAAAATAACGTAACGTAAAATTTATTTGTTCACTAAACAGTTTCTGGCGATTTTTTTTTCACAATGAACTGAATAACATAAGCGAAGTACAATCTGTGACTGATAATCTATATGCGCCGATCCCTGCTTTTAGGGAACTTTTCTTTTTCTTTTCATTAATATTATTTACACATGTACGTGAACATCGCCCCGTTTGTTTAATATCAAATAACTCTGTAATTTTTTAACTTGCTAGTACATGTACAACTTCATGAGAAGTTTATCTTTCTACGTGTTAGCATCATGTTCTCAACATGCATTTGATAAATGGGCGGGTCTATAGAAATGCGCCAATCAGAATCTTTATTTCGAATCACAATTGAAATACACACCGATTAGAAAGTGTCATCACTCAACGCAATGCTACATCGGTCGTAGCGAATACTTTCATGTAAGATTTGCGATAATAACATGTTAAGGAAATAAGAAACTGTTGTGAATAGACTCACAGGATTGAAAAGGAATGTCAAGAAGAGCTCTCCCCCTAGTATGCTCTTGTCCAGGACCTCTGGGCCCCCGGGGTACTCGTCCATGTACATGGTGTGGGTGAACAGTCCACAGGTCTGGCGTGGAAGAACCTGTCAACACAAGAGTAATGGTACTTAATGGGTAACTGTATTAAACAGGACATGTACCATTGTTGTGCACAAGGCCTGAATATGAACTTGACAAATTACACATTTATCAATTAAAGCTGCAGAGGGCTTTTTTGACCTGAATGCATGGTTTGGTCTGCCTGAGTAAGCTCTGGATATCGCAAGCATGTACACAATTCAACATAATGTCAACTGTCTAAATGAATCCTGTCTTTCTTGTCCACTGAAGCCGATATAAGTAATTGCCACAAGGTGTGTGCAACAACTTTCCAACACACACAGATTATATATATACATGTAATAGAGTATAAAGTGTGAAGTTGATGTAAGATCTTGTAAAATTCAACTTAAAAAGTTTTTTTTTGTTTTGTTTTCATTTTACTCATTTTAGCATGAATTAAAAAAGTCTCATGTGATGGTTTGTGGGTGAAATCTTACCATAACCCCTTAGCTTATGAGCCCCCTCCTATTGTGTAAAGATTTTTGAGTGAGTTCTTACCATCACCCCTTTGTATATGAAGCCCCTCCTTCTCCAGGCGGGGTGCAGGCGGGGGTACTCTTCTGTACTGGTCACTCGGATGTCCCACACGTTTTTCCAGGCGTTGTACAGTTCCTCGTGGATTGGAAACACCCCAGCGTGCAGTGGGGCTACTGCATACTGATGATGAACGGGTATCTTCATCTCCTGAAACAGTGCCACAACAGCTAAAATTATTTTCAAATTCAAATGCAACGCAATCCCTTATATTGTGTGTATGTCAAAAAAGTTTAAAAATATTCATAGTCTTATCAGTCCTATAAAGTACAGCGGTTTCTGTCAGAACCTTAAATTAAGTTACGGCATATGTGATATAAAATATTTTGACATTACATAATTGACAGGCAAGATTCAATTTAAACATCGCCAAAATTTGGTATCCATTCTGACAGAAATATTTCTCAACAACACAATGTGAAAACATTTATTCTGTAACGGTGCATATATATCAAAGAATTTATCAAAGAATTGAATAATCAATATATATCTCCAGGGAACTTTATTTTCAGGAATCTCTAGCTTTTCCAAGAAGCAAATTCTGATAATATCTCTCAGAATAACAAACAGCCTTTAATTACAAAACTCAGACCCTACTTTCCCCTTAATCCTGAACATCAGTCCCCAAGGAAATCAGTGGTTCAGATAAAAAAGATTTTCAGCTATACAACCTGGCTAATTTTCAATGCCTGTCCAAGGGTTATCTACAAAATTTCTATGGAGTGAGAGAATAACGGGAGACACACTCTGTCCTTTACAGTACATGTAGCTGTGGAAATCAGACATTCCAGCAAAATAAAATTCCTGCTGGTGAGCAACCTGCTTTATTTTCACAGCAAAATAAAATTCCTGCTGGGGAACAACCTGCTTTATTTTCAGAGCTCGTGTTATGAGTTATAAACTGAGATGTATTTTACACCAGACCCATCCAAGACTGTACATATACTTCAATATACACATAAATGTACATATAATCTAGTACACTTTGGAAAACTGGTACTGTACATGCATTCACGTACTTGTAATTCATTGTAAACATACATGTATATACCGTATATCTGGGTTTTTTTTCGCATGTCACAAAATTTGAGAAAATGGGGAAAATGTGTAACCTTTTTAATTTGCGTCAGTCATTTTTTGTGATTTAAAAGTTTCTTATAGCAAACAATAATGGATGTAAATTTTGTGATGTGAAAGTGATCACGAAAAAAGCGAAAAATTAAATCATCATGAAAATTGCCGAATATTCGGTATGTTATCTATACCTTGGCAAACTGGTAGTTTTTGAGCATGGATTGCTCCAGTCTCTGTTGAGGAAACTTGTGCGAGTGTTCGTGCTTCCACATGTGACCAAACCACCAGAACTTGTTCTTGTACTCTACAACGTGAAGAAGGGTCCGTTAACAGCTGGTTAACTAAGATGTCAACACACTGATACAATATCATCGAACAGAATCTGACAACGAAATGAAAGCTAAGTGGAAGGAATCTTTCAGTCATTGGTTCAAACCCAACTTGATGGCATTTTGGAAAATACATTATTAACTAGAAATATTTCATCAATTTTCAAAACTGTAAAAGTGGTTATTTATGCGAGGGGGAAATTTACACTAGTTACGCAGTAAGCTTTAAACCGCGCGTGTATAGTAAAATAATCAAAACTTTTGAGTGGTAAATCACACATCTGGGTATTTAATACCCATACTAATGTTTGACGATAGAAAAAGCATACTTAACCACCAGCGTAAATAACCATTTTTACAGTACAAAGACCACATTTAACAAATAGTAAAGTTCAGTATATTACAATATTTGTTGAAAATACAGTGTACTTTATTTTCTGGAGATCTTTGGTTAAATAATACTGTCATGATACTGATGTCATTTAAAACATTTAAAACTTTTTTAGGCACATACAGGTCACACTCGATGGCTCGAACTTCGATCTCTCGAAGTTCTTGATCTCTCGAAGTGAAATCATGGTCCCGATTTTTTTCTCTATATAAGTAAGCAAATTTACTCTTGATCTCTCGAACTCCGATCTCTCGAAGTTCTTGATCTCTCGAAGTAAAACCTGGGTCCCGTTATACATATTTAATTGTTTTTCACTCTTGATAACTCGAAGTGGTTGCTGTATACACACGCGACCGATCAAGCGTGTAATTATAGCTCCACATATACCTTACCTGGATGGTCAACTGAACGCCTGGGGCTAGCGTGGTAGTGTTAATTGGTTGATTACGTAAGTGACACTACCCCTTGCATCCATCAAAAGGTAGATAGGTAATTTGTTTCTAATCTATTTATTTCAACAACTTGTGAAAATTACGGTAAATTAAACCTCTCTTTATTTAAAATATTCTGTGATTAAGAAAACATAAAATACTTCAAAGTTTTTTTAAGTGAAAAAGAACACTTAATAAACACATAACTTAGTTCTGTACTGTTTAAATTGAAGTATTGTAGCAGAAAATATGAATGAAACCATGTTAGACTATCTTTCCATGTTATAAATATAAACTTCCGGCTACTATAGTTTTAGAACCAAAATGACCGGAACAAAAATTTCCTGATTTTTTAAAACTTTCGATCTCTCGAACTCTTGATCTCTCGAAGTTTAGTCATGGTCCCCTGAAGTTCGAGTTATCGAGATTCACCTGTATTTGTGTAATTTTCATATCTCAAAACCTATTTTAACCAAATATTGTGAAATATTGAACGCTTATTGATGTTTGTAAAAGTGCTTCTTTGAAGGCCATATTGCACACCCAGTGTGCTAAACCTCTTTCAAATGATTCTCAACTTATCTACTTACAAAAGCTGAAACAAAATTTTAAGACAAGAACCATTTATAAATCTAGTATTTCCTACATAAACATACTTCGGATAAGTACAAAAATACTATAGTAATCCATGGTTATAAACCAGTCAAAATGTAGGAAACATCATTTCACTTAAAAGTACTAATAAAAGTTGCACTACTGCACTGATACTATTTGCCCAACCCTGCTTTCATAACTGACACACCTAATCTCTACATTTCAAAAGCTATGTTTGACATTACCTAGTATCTTCTTGTCGCCTTCGTTTTCCGGATTATCTCCCGTCTGGAAGTAATAGCCAGAGAATCCCATGTTAAACATGAATCCCTCCACCTTCTTCTGGAACTTCTCCTGAGCTTGTACCATGGCCTGTCAATTCAAAATGTCACCAAACAATGAGCTCAGGAGTCATTATATTCAATGCAAACTGTATACATTGTACAATTAAATCATAAATGTATCCATAGCCATTGCATTATCACAAATAAACGCATGGACAGTATTTCTAAAATCAAATCGTAATCCTTGCCATCAATGCATTTAATTCTTCACAATCTTGACTGTTAGTATATATGTGGAATCATCATTATTGTTATTGATGACGCAGAGTTCAATTCTCGCAGATTTATACAAGTATAATATTGTGTTTTCATATTTTTTCTCTACATATATATCATGTTTTATGACAATTGTTAATTATTTGTATTAGGGTGAGAACCTAGTTAAGTTCCCAGAACTTGTGTTCAAACCCACTGTTTATTATATATACATTATAAAAAATGTTCAAACCAGAGTTCAATGATATTTTAGATAAATTTACATACATGTACCAATGATTTTTTTGAAGATCTCTTTTCAATGATACTTTACATGACATAATCTTAAATATTAAAAAGTTGTAGAGAGGAAATATAATTCCAAAAATCATGATTATTTTCAAAAATATGTGTAACAGAATTTGTGTCTTATTGAATTATTGAATCAGTTACTGAGGCTAAAACAATTTTCTCCTCTCTTTGCTTAACATTTAGTTTCCTCTCACCTCCACATCTGCTGCTGTCATTCTGGTCCCGGTGATTCCAACGAATATGTCGTCCACATCTATCTGAATGTAGCGATCCAGAGAGAGACTCAACTTCCCATGTGACAGGTAGGACAGAGCATCCACCATCATCAGCCGATGCAACCAAAACTCCAGAGAGTTTCCGAAGAACACACGCTTTATCCCATCGTGTTTCCCCACGTCTAGGATGGCAGCCACTAAAGTTGAATTGTCTTGTTCGGTACCCTCTATAAATTGGTTGGGGGCAGCCCTAGCGAATGCCAATGGTTCGTACGTGTTGTTGTGATATTCAAACACTGTCCAATCATCCTCCTCTAGCGGCCCTTCTATCACTTCACCCGGGCGAGCGATTCTCCACATTTCGGAATACATGTTCAAATGGTAATCCCGAAGTCCCATGTTGTAGCGTAGAATCAGGGGAAATCCTGCGACTTTCTCCCTATCGATCCCTAATTCATCAGCAGAATGCACAAAGATAATCATCCCAACTTTGAAGTCTTTACAGTACTTATCAATCATTTCCCTGTTCCACTGGTCCATAGCTAAGTAAGCTTCCAAATTCTCAAAAATAATCACAGACCACCTTCCCTTGTCTAAATGAGTGAGGGGAGGTAAATGTTTACCCGTACTTTCGATCTTGTAGTCAAACCTAGCTAGCTCAAGCGTCTGTACTATCTGTCTCACCAGTTTGGGATAATGGGACTCGGCAATCACCAGCACTTTCTTACTGATCTGCAGATTGTCTCTGGTGTTGTGGTCCCTCGGCGCAAACTGCATCTTTCTTTCAAATCGACAGTGCACCTTGGGCACTGGTGGATGTGGCATTTTACGAACGTGTCTCGGCGTCATCAGTTTATATGAGAGGATGAAGAAAGTCACAAGACTGAAGAGAATAACAATGATGAATACGCGTGTAATGGAAAATGACCTAGTCTTTTGGCGAAAGCAAGAGGTCTTCAACCTTTCTATGTAACGTCTTAGAAACATGTTAAATTTGTCCAGCAAAAAAAAAAACCTTGACGCAAATAAATAAATGAAAGAAGAAAAAAAAAGTCACAACCAAAATAAAGATCTAGTAGAGGTCCATCACAGCCAATGATATGTTATTCCAATGGAGATTTCAATTCTGGGGTTTATTCATCCATAGTCAAAGGCGAAGCTACTGGGCAAATTCATCTTGATGGTATCCTCGAAACTGCATTCGAATGTAGTTGTTACCTCATTTTCTTCCTTTGGAAATTTTACACAGTTGTCAATCTCTCACTCCCTGCAATAAATCAAAAGCACTCATGTTACATAACACCCAGAATTGATTACTGTGAAAATGATTCCATTACTCCAAAAGTAGCTGGGAGCAGACATCAAATGAAAAAAATAGCTCTGGATGAATCCCGACATAAAAAAATCAACACTAGGCCCAAGACAATTTGCCATTCCTGGACACTATAAAGGGGGGAAATGTCACACTGTTAGTCTTAATGAATATAGATGCATTCAAGAGTAAAGCAATCATCTCTCCCAATTTTCATCTGGAATTGGAGGCACTAGGACCATTGGATCGATGTGGGCAAAAAGCCGTAAATAACTGCTTCTTTAATATCAGTCAATTATCACAGATCAGCTTCACTGAAATTTTTGCTTCATTCATAATCACCGGACTCAGATTTCTGGCTATCATGCAAAATAAGTGTGAACTGAATATTGGCTAAAGGTGACCAATATTGAAATTTTGCTGATTATGAGAGTAATTTAACATCTACTCTAGGATATGAATTGTTAATTAGACAACTTTGGATCTTACAAGTATGAAAATGTTACAAAAACTTCATATGCATTACTGGTAATCAAAGTAAATTCACTGATGGCAATTTACAGCAAACTTAAAATAAAGATTGACTTTTGAAATGTTAAGACCTTGACATCTAATTCTCTAATTATTAAGGCCTACCATTGGATTCAAATTCAGAATATTTTTAATAACACCCTCTCCATTGCCGAAAATTTCTGCAAGTTGTTTATTTACGAGGTTTACTACCATGCAGTGCTTCTTGTGAACCTAAAGCAATCTAATACCTGCTGTATCTTTTTGGCTTTATGTTGAGAAAATGGGAGGGGAAGCTATGGGTTAAGATAGACATTTTTACTTCGATCAAATAAAAGAGACAAACTGTAAATTCCTAATTAAACATGAGGAATTAATTTCCGCGTAAAATCGGGAGAAGCATCCCTCGCAGATTTTAAAATCTCGCTTTTATATTTTAGACAGTTTTCAACTATAGGAAATAATAACAAAAAATCGGTGATCGCGATTTCATATTCTCGCAATTTGATACAAAACAGTGGAATCGCAGAATTAAGTACGCCTCGTGTAAAATAAGGAATTTACAGTACTCACTGTACAGAATAACATGCAATGCCTGCTTAAAAATAAGCATTAAATTTAAGATATTAGAAACTACCGTACACCAGTCTATACCTACAAAATTCACAGACTTTCCTTGAAACAACAATGATGAAATTCAACAATTTGAAGATAATTATCATGATTATATATCCACAATCACACTTATCCAAATACATGTAGTGATGTTTTTCCCTAAAGTGAACAAGAATTTTAGTCACAGTCTATAAACAGAAATCAGAAAATTGTTTTTCCAAACACAAACAGCAGGACACTGCATGTGCATTAGGCTGGCTATAATTTGGAGAGTGGTTGCTAGAAAATGCTTTCATTACCATTCATTAATAAATTACACACACACACACACAAACACGTCAGCATGTTCTATTAGTTTCCAACTGCTCCAAACTGAAATTTTAACCACTGCATGGATTCAAACAAATCAGATTATAACTTCTGTTTCTCTAAAGCTCTTCCGCCACATTTTGAAATCCATACATACATGCATGTTTTTGCTTTATTTAAAAATTCAAGGCACATGCCTTCTTGCTTCTTCCCAGTATAACAATTTGGCAACCCAGAATTCAAATGAGTACATGAAACTTGTTCAAGTACATGCTTCTGCTATGAAACAATTTCAACAAGGATACTGAATGACTAGATCTTCAACAAGTACTCTCATGATAATGGCCCACACACTTCCTATTCAAGTGTATTTTTCACTGAATCTCAATCTCTCTCTCTCTCTCTCTCTCTCTCTCTCTCTCTCTCTCTCTGAACAAAATCAGAAACTAGTCCCTGGCTTTTTATGAATGTTTGTAGGCCTTAATGGAAACTTTATGGCAAAATAAGGGAGAAAGAGAATCCATTTACTCTTAATTGGTTCTTGAAGATAATAAAAGCAAGGAAAAGTTAGAAAGAGTTTCAGTGTTTAAAAAAATAACTTACTGGACATTTCACTGTAAACCTCAATGTTTCCCTAAGTTATCATCCATTAAATTAATCAGGCATGATTCCATTTTGGTTTAAATTTGTCCGACAACAAATAAAAGAAAATACGGCCCTGGATGTTACTCAATTACCTGGTAAACAATCCAACAAAAGATATGAATCTCAAGTCTTGGTATCATGTGATCAGATTTCCCCAGAAACACAGACGGACCAATGTTCACTGCCGCGATTCATTTGGGTGCTCCTACCAGTCCAAATAAATGTTTGAATGACATTCCAACCTAATATCTTTCTTGTACATGGCTTGTAATAACACCATCCGAAGGTAATATATAAGGCTAGAAATATCCTTCAAAAGCCCAACATAGACAGAGACAACAATACAATATTGCCTGTCTTATAATCTGAATGATACCAGAGTCTATAAAATCATTAAAAAAAAAATCAATACCTAATTAAGCTACAGGTTTCAGACATACATTAAGGTATATCAAGGTTTGATGTAGACTGGTTGTACGAGTACATCAAAGAAAACTGATGTACGAGTCTATTTTGTTTGAGAGGGACAAAAAAATTTTTTTGTGATAGATATATATATTGGTAATTTAAGGCAAAATTTCATCAAATTTCCTGCTATCATAGATAGGCATTGCTAAACCTGGGTTTTGAATGTGACCTTGATAAAATAGGGCTGGAAAATAATAGGATTTATTTGCTAAAAATAAAAAAAAAACCAGACTTTAATTTTTCTATAAATAAAACAATAAACTGGCATTTCCTTAAGACTTAGCCTTAATTAAGCTGTATTTTGTGTTTGGTGAACTCAATTTATTAATTGATGATTTTTCATCCACATTGGCCAAAAAGTTTTATTATTTGATTTTTTCTCTCCATTCTACCCTCTACCTTCTCCACTGAGAGCTGATGTATTATAACTATAAGAATGTACTTGAACAATTTCAAAATCTGTTCATTACTTTAAATGAAACAGGTGTCACACAATACCTACTGGTACATTTCTTAAACTGCAGCTATTCAAACTGATATGAAAACCAATTTATATATGCAAGCTAGGCCTATTTAGATTCATACATACATACATACCTGGTACTCATGCCGTTTAAAAATGTACAGACCAACTTTTTTTTTATTACAATAAAAAACAAACCTATAGGACAATTCAATTCAATCAAACTTACTGGTGACTTCAAAGGGATGGATTTCAATTTGTTTCCACTCTACCCAGTTGTGACACTGTCATACCTTGCTAAATCAAACACCTGTGCTCCCAAATCCTCTCATCATGATCAGCTGGCCAGACTGACTATGCATACTAGAAACAAGTGTACGCATTAAACCGGCCATGATTTGGAAAACCAAGACACCAGATATTTCAAACCAGTTGAATCTAGGAAGGATCTCCAATTAGATTTTTACATGTTAATTAATTTCATAAAAAAATTCAAGAACATTCCTAGTATTCACTTGACATAAAACTGATTATGTGACATTTTTCCACATCTACACACATTCAGCTGTCAAATGTCAGGATAAACTTAGGAATTGAAAGGTGAACAATTATCTTCATTTCGCACAGTTATCTACATCATGGCATGATGGGCCGAGCATGTCTGTCTGTGTGTTGCAGTTTTGTTTTTCCTCCCCAACTTAACATAATTTTTCAATTAGGAAGTTAGAAATGCATAGGGCATTGCAACATTCATGTACATTCACTCTGATAGGAATTTTTCATGACTGCTATCTTGAATGTACCGTAGATCAGCTCAAATTAAACAAATCAAATATATAAAATATAAAAGTTACGGTTATCGTGCGACCAAACACACTATAGCCAGACATCTTATTCCAATATTTTTTTAAGGGTTGTATGCATGTAACATCATTCTGAACATTTTTAAAAATTGATTATGAGGCCTTCATACTTCCTCTGTTGTTGACAAACTCAGTCCTAACTGAAACAATGCCTTGTGTTGGCATTTGGCAATCATATAAAGCTGCCCTAGCTGAAATAACGACTTGTGACATCAATCATACATCTGAAATGTACATGAACATGTAAGCCATCTAACTATATGTATTCTTATAACTCTGGTGGATTTATTTGAGAAAAGATAACAGATCAGTTACCTCATTAATTAAGTCTGGCCAGAAAGTTACAAAACCACCAAAGATGACTCAGTTTTATCTGTTTAATTCCAATTGCTTTTTGTTACAGATAACAGCAAACAATGCATTTAAGAGCTTACCAGGTCGCTGAATTCAGATATGTATATCAATAGTTTCAGGTGTGAAGTATTGTTTTTAAGAACCACAATTCGGCAAACACTTACCGGTACTCACTGCTATCGGTATATATACTATAACCCATATGTGCTTATTGCTTAAAACACATAATCTTTCCATCCAATACATCTTCCATTCCAATACATGTATATATTAATTATCAAGTTGTTGACAAGTTACATAAAAACAGAGAGAGAGAGAGAGAGAGAGAGAGAGAGGGAGAGAGGGACTCTCAGGGAGCACTATTATTGTCAAGCTTCATGAAAGAACTTGTTTGAAATAAACCAGGAGGTTCCTTCATTATTTTAGATCTTTAACTAAAGATGGGTCAATACTTCCAATTAAAAAAAAATAAAAATTAATATTTAACATGATGTAAATATATGCAAATCACATTAGTATGTCTTTCATAACAACAAAAAGTTTATGAAATTCAGAGGTTCAAATGGAATTATACTGACGTACTGTTTTGCACAGTATTTAAATTTACATAATTTTTTTTTACTAAATTTGAAAGTTCAAAATGGTATAAAAATCCCAGAAAAATATACCAGAATCTTAATTTCCAGTGAATATTTCAATCCTTTAACAGCTTGTTCTGTTGTTTGAAAGGAGTTGCACAGTCAAAAAGTGGCAGGACTAACATATGGATCAAATCACTAAACTGTTGTATATCATAATATCTAATTATAATAATTCTATGTAACAAGTCATCTATTGGTCCAAAGAGTCACATGACAGAGCTAACAAAATGTTTTAAATATTACTCAATTATATGATAATTCTATTATATGATAACTTAATTATATGATAATTCTATACAACACATCATCTGATTGGTGATGTGACAGGGTGAACAAAACGTTGTGTCTCCCAGGGAATATATATCCTTTTCCATCTCTTCAGAAAACTCAGGAATTTTCAATCCAATGATATGACAACTGGACAAAGCCAAGATGAGCATATAAACATGAGCATGTAAACAAATATGATTCAATCTAAAATATTTGATAATTTTAATTCTTATATCAGAAAAGCAATTCAACTATATAAGATTCAAAGTTATAAAAGAGAGAAAATAACATAGAAAATAAAACATCCCACATTTTTGCTTTCTTTTTTTTTAAAGTTGAAAAACTATTAGAACTTGACATATTTTGTATAATATATTGTATGTTGTTCTGTATAAAAAATGTATTACACGAGTGTTCGGGAAATATGAAGATATATTCCCCAAGAAATTGAAAAAAATCAAATTTCCCTCAAGTAATATGATTTTTCTTGGAGGAATAAATCTTCATATTTCCCTCACAATCCAATCTGATTAAAATCAGCCGTTCTGATATGCTACCGCTCTCGAACATCTGAAACAAGCCGCTTAGAGGTCACGTCCGAACGACCCGACAATCTAAATATTTAAATATAAGGTCATAACCTTTTCGACCAATGAGAATCCCCGTCTCTTTAAGACTATCGGGTGAAGTAACAGCAAGGTAAATATAACCGCACAGATTTATGGGAAATTATCTGCTGGCAGAGTTTTGCTAGCCACAATTTGATAGGCTTATCGAAAGGTCGTTCGGACGTGACCTCTAAGCGGCTTGTTTCAGATGTTCGAGAGCGGTAGCGTATCAGAACGCCTGATTTTAATCAGATTGCTCACAATCATGCAATAAATGTATTATAGTGTATCCAAAAGAATAAATATTATATCCCACCTATTTGGAATCTTTGTGAATTGTCATACCATGCATATGAAAATGCCAGAAATAAAATTTTAAATATTTTTTGTATCTCAGAAATTTTATTAAACAATACATATTAAAAACGAGAATTTAACTTAGGCAGATAAACATTGACAACATTTTTGCCTTGTTAAAGTTAAAAAGGATTAGAACCAGATTCATTTCAAATCACTGTACAGTCCACTGGGACTGGGTTTACTTTCAGGGTTTACTTGGGGTTCACTCTGGGTTTTTGAAAATTTGCACATGATAAATCTTCAAATCTACCTATCTCTCTATCCATCAAGCAATAAATATTTAATTTCTCTCCAAAACTCTTATATGGGGGTATAAATTTCGTATTCATGTTTTCTTTGAAATGGACAAAAAAGGCAAAATTTTCCCCCTGACCTGTCCACTCTTTTTCGAAGGAAAAATTGATGAATCAGGTATTTATGAATATAAAAAAAAATTAAGCAAAATAATGACAGAAATGGGAACTAGGGATACTGGCACTGTACCAGTTATCGGCTAAAATTTAACAATTTCTTTTCGTATTTCCTTATTTCTTGATAATTTTTAATAAAACTTTACATACTTTAAATGGTGAAGTCCTTGTTTACGCACCTGTTAGGTTAAATCATTATTTAGAACCCAAAACATTTTGTTTGTGTGCTTTTTAGCACGCCCCAAATTTGCCGAGTTTTTACGATTTACTGTACCAGTTATCGACTTCGGGATAATTACATAGTAAAATCCCTGTATATGTTGATTTGATATTCTGCAAAATGTAATTTGATTTATGTCCCTTTTGGGGTCAGACTAAAGGTCGTAGGGGTTATGATACATAAACAAAACTCATAAAATCATTCGTTTGTTATCATACGGTAATACTCAAAATCGTACAGACTATTCAATGCATAATATTGTGCAACCAGGCGTTGAACTGCGCTGTGAATTTCTCAGAATTTAGTGAATTCCTTTTGTTTCTACATGTTATATGTAGTGATATTATACATGTATGTCAAATCAAATAAGGGATATGATAACATATCACAAAGGGGTTATATTCTATTTTAAACTTATTATGTCACTTCCCCTACTGCTGAAAGTGCAAAGATGTAAATCAGCGGTAAACAACAATCGTTTAAGCTCATGTTTAAAACATATTAAAAAAAGTTTTCAAGCAAATTTACTTTTCTTTATTCAAAACAGAGGACTGAATTAAAAAATCTTGGATAGTCGCGTGCTATAAACCCGTACTCTCAGTTTAGCCGATAACTGGTCTTAGCCGATAACTGGTACAGTACCAGTAGATTATAAAATCTTACATAATACATAGTAAAAGATTGATTTCACAGAAAACCTTAAAGTATTCAATGTTCATGATATTTTAATTACATATTCTGTATAAACTTATTCCAAGAAGTTTTTTGGGGCTTGACTTATTTTTTTAACATTGATTCAACCGGCAAAATGAAAGGGCTCTGTTACACTGAAAAACAAGTATATAATCTATTATCACCTCATAAAGTTACCGAGTCAATACAGTTTCATCAGAAAATGTTGTTTTTTATGTCAAAACGTTTCCATTTATTCTCTTTTGAAAAGTGGGCAGGCATAGCCTCCACGTCTCAAAAGAGAATAGTTTCCATTCTTTAGATTTTGTACAGTACTCAGAAGGCCCATTTGTAAACTTATGGTTGAATCTAATGTCACAAAGAGAAGCGTTTCCATGTTTCTCTAACTATCTATCAAATTACTGCCAATTATACGTAGGAGCCTACCGATAACTTTTGTTTTTATACCACCTTTCCTCTCCTATCTTTAAAATAATGTAAAGCATTTTACCTGTCAACTTTTCTCGTTGAGTAGTTCATTTTATTCCCGTAGACGCATGCGCAAGGGGTTGGTGTAAAAGTAGTCAGAGATTTACGTCCTAATTTGCGGTTTTGCCAAAATAATTAGGTAATTTGGGATGTTATCCATGTAATTAGTAAGACATGTTTCAAAGTATGTTATATAAGTTGTTGGACAACATCGTATTGAAAAAAAAATTGCAGAATGTAAATGTAGTCCCGGTATATAAGAGGCCCGTGGGTCACATTGCAAACCTGAACAGCACGGCGTCTTTCGATATATGTAACAAGGAGCTCAATCTGATAAAAATACAGATCTCTACATAAGCGCTGTGCGCTGTGCGCTTATGTAGAGATCTGTATTTTAATCAGATTGCCAGGAGCTAGTACTTTATTTTGCACGATAGCATGTTTACAAAACATTTCAATTATTTCAGTATCTCAAAACTATCAAGCGAAATCATTTCATGCTCCTCCAAATAACCTTTGCTTCCTGTTATATTTTACCAAAAAGAAAAAAAAAGAAGAAGAAAAAAGAAAAAAATAAGAAAGAAATAAATTGATATTTTTTTCTAATCTGTTTTACGGTGCTACCGTTGTGGCGAGCGCAGCAAGAATTACACATACCTTGCATTACTGTCAAGTTAGTGATATTTTGACAGTTATCAACTAACATTAAAGAATTTTTGAGAGAGAGAGAGAGAGAGAGAGAGAGAGAGAGAGAGAGAGAGAGAGAGAGAATTATATGATATTTCTAAGTTTAAAATAAAATCTTACAAAATACATAGACTTGGTTCCCCTAAAACCGTTCTTTACTTTTGGTGAAAATTGATCAGTCTGTAAAATATAATTTGTGTTTAATTTGGTCAAAAATGTAAATACAGTATTATTTTTCTTTTATACCTTGTTGTTATCTGACTTGTTTTTCCTGGTTCATCTTTTTTTTTTTTTTTACTGAAATATGTTTATTTTGGCATACGTTATATCCGTGCCCCCGGTCCCTGTTTGCAGGTGTGTAATTTCCCATTTTCCATGGTTTGACAATATGCAATATCTGCATAGATTTTTTAACTGTTTATTTTTTCTCTTTATTCTTTAGTTTAAAATGACTTTTTAAAAAATTTCCTCAATACTTTATGGAATGGAATGGAAGCATGTAAAAAATCTCTTGGGTCTCACCAAAGCTTGTGTGCTACTCAAAACGTGTCTTCAAACCTCAAGGCACCGTTAATTACGAGTTACATGTTAGCCAATTTTTGCTTAGCACCACGGGATAAAACATGAGAGAGCATTATGGGACGTAGACAACAAATTTCTTGATGAATCTGTATATAGGTTTAGCTCGTTCTTTTTCCCGCGCGCACTGGTTCTTAGAGCTCCATGTTCTAAAAAATAAGTTGTTCGTTTTGCATTAACGTCTTTTTTTTTTACCCTTTCCGCCCATAAAATAAACCTGTCAATGAAGTACATTTCAAATCTATAAAAGGGAAAAAAAATCTAAGATTTCCTTAATGATACCCGAAGAACTTCACAGGAACGAAAGCAAACATCGTACGGAGATTCAAAATTGGAAATGATGACATTTTTTCTCCATTCGAAGTACTCGGGACACCTCGCACTATTTTTTAACGTTATCATCCAGGGTACTTTCATGTCTTTTGCAATGCAAAATCCCCGTACATTATTAATTTTGAACTGTGTTATTAAACCCAAAGCGGTAGAAGGGTGTTTCAAAAGAGATAATTTCGACTTTTTTCTTTAGTGAATGGATGTATTTTGGGAACAAAGGTATTTATGATTATTGAGATATTACGCAAAAAGTGGTGGAAACAGAAACTTTGGACAGAGTACATGTATAACATAAAGATTATGATCGATTTTTTTTTATAAATTCAATTTCTTTATTCGAACTGTAAAGTGGGTTATAAATGTCTGATCAGGAAATTTTAAGATCAATTAAACTGTTCCTTGTTTTAAATGAACAAAGGGGGGATTAATTTTGGTTTTAAAGGGGCATGGTCACGATTTTGGACAAATTCTATTTTTCTGTTTTTATTATTTACAATGCTTTAGGAATGCATTTCCAATGACCAAATGAAATTGGAGAGTCATTAGTGAAGTTATAAGCAAGATACAGGGCTCACAATTCTTTGTCATGTAAACAGGGCTCGTGCCCTGTTTTTGTTTACATTAGTTCAATATACCGGTAAAAGTTCTAATTCAAGCTGATTTTTCCATCTTCTCATTCATTTTAAGCATAAATAAACAGATCCTCACGTTTACCACATTCATTTTTGGTCTAAAACTAGAGTTTTCACTTTGAACAACGTTTAAAATGTAAAAAGCTTTGTTTACATAGCAAAGAATTGTAAGCTCTGTAACTCGCTTATAACGCAACGAATGACAATTAAATTTTGGTTGCCTATTAAAAATGCCTAATACTGAAGCATTGTAAACATTAAAATCGAGAAAATTATTTTTGATCAAAATCGTGACCATGCCCCTTTAATATCCGTATCGTGATTATTACAGGTTTTTTTTCTGTCCATATAAACGCCATTTATTAGTCTAATTGTTACTAAATTATTGTCTATCGCGTTGTCTTTCATATTTCACCGCCGAAAAAAAAACTGCCCGGGACTTTTGAACGTTACTTCGTTAGATTCTGAACATTGTTATTGCCGTTGTTCTGACGCCACGATGCAAAGGTAGAAACCATAAACAAAAACTACCGTTTGGCAAAACTGCAGTGAAACGACAGAAAAACGACAACAAAAGTATTTCTATTGGTTGAAACCGATGATTTTTCTTGAAATGACCATCAAACGTACATGACCTAAAGCATTTTCTGTCGAAGCTCGTTCAATTCCAGAGGAAGAACGAGCTTCGACAGTAATTGCACTTGATCAAGATTCTAATACAATTCACTAGTAGGACGACTTGATTTCAAAGAATTGAATGCATTTCCCATGATACTACCAAACAATCCTGCTACAAACAAATCATTCGGTTCTAACACGAAATCCAAGAACATATGGGAAAGCATGCAGCAAGTGCATTCTGCAAACCGCAAACGTCTTTGGATCATTAGAGGACTCAGTGCTGTAAACAGAGTTGTTGAACACTGTGTACCTTGTAAACGTCGACATGGAGCATTTTATAAGTAACAAATTGCATCTGAAAGAACAGATAACATCGGACATCTATATTTGTTGTTATCGACTACATGTATTTTGGTCCGCTTCTGATGAATCACGCCGTTCTAATGCGAATTAAGAGATATGGTTACATACTTTCATGCATTACGAGTAGAGCAGTCCATTTAGCGGTTGCCTATAGTCTAACAACCTACTTCTTTATCGCTTCCTTCCAACGATTTACTGGTTAACGAGAATTGCTGGTGATGATGGCACTAACTTTGTAAGTGGTGACTACGAGTTGCGTGAATTAAATCAGTCAAGAACTGACACCAGTACGAAAGACGAACAATGCCACATATAAAAATATTTTATCTCGTAATTACGAGAAAAGATCTCGTTATTAAGAGTTAATTATCTCTGAATTACGAGAAACGATTTCGTTATTATGAGTTAATTGTCTCGTTATTACGAAAAAAGATCTCGTAATTACGAGATAATTATCTCGGTATTACGAGTTGATTATCTCGTTATTACGAGAAAATATATTGTTATAATGAAATATAGTAGTTGTTATTTGATTTATTATTAAAAGATACATACATAACAAGCATTCTGAGAGTATTGCATAAGCAATACACGTCCCCTACCGGTTTGTATTATTCTATGAAAGCTTCAATCAGAGATAAAAGAACAGAGGAAATTAAAACTATATAGTTGATATAGAAATTAAATACAAAATAGGTAAAATAATACTCTTTATTTCATCTCCTGTAATTTCGCCAAGTCTATTCTGTATTCGCTGGTAAAAATTTGTGAAAACAATGGACTGTTATGCACAATATCATTTCTTGCCGTCTTCTGTACCCCGAATCAAACCAAAATGTTAATATACAAAAACAATTATTTTCAATATAGGTTGTGAAGGAATATTTAAAATTCAATCCGGGGTAAATTTCGCATATTCATGATTGAAACTATATAAATTGTTCCCGAGATCTTTTCTCATAGTAACGAGATAATTAACTCGTAATAACGAGATAATTAACTCTGAATTACGAGATCTTTTCTCGTAATTACGAGATAAAATATTTTTATATGTGGCCCTGTTCGTCTTTCTTTCGTCGATCTTTTCTTGTAACTACGAGATCTTTTCTCGTAATAACGAGATAATTAACTCGTAATAACGAGATATTTTCCCGTTATAACGAGACCTTTTCACGTAATAACGAGATAATTAACTCGTAATAACGAGATCTTTTCTCGTAATTACGAGATCAAAATATTTTTTTATGTGGCCCTATTCGTCTTTCGTACTCCAGACTAAAATCAACAGAAAAAATTAAATGGCTTTTTATCTCTCCTTTACCCAGTCGCATGGGTGGAGCATTTGAAAGAATGATCAGGACAACACGTTCCATTCTTAAAGTAATTGCCACTTTCTTACAGATGAACAACAACATGTATAAACAATGATGACTGAAATCAAAAATCTTAAACGACAGACCAATTACTTCAATCAGTGACGACCCAAGTGACCAGCCACCACATACTTTAAACATGTTACTTTTGATTGAGACCAACTCATGTATTCCACAAGGTATTTTCAAGAAAATATATACCTAGTGTGTTCAGGAAAAGATGGATGTATGAGTATTTGCCCTTATTGAAAGTCAAACAAAAGTGGCAAAGGCCGATGTCGAATATCCATGAAGAGGACATAGTTTTGGTAGCTAAAAAACGTTCCTAGAGGACAGTGGCCCCTAGGTCGAGTCATGGATATAAAATTGAGGTAGTCCCTTCCAAATATAGCACTGATGCGGCGCATTTTCAAAAGGCGTCGATTTTGAATTCGATCAACATTTAAGTTAAAATGATGAAAGTGGATAATATACATTGCCAATTATAACTTATATTGCACATAGTTTATATAAACATTTTATAAATGCATATATTCTGAAATATTGACACAAACATACGGTATTAAAGGGATATCTCATTTACAAAACGATGTAAGCTTCCGTCCTCCCGTTAAATACTTATCGCATATCTAAGACAGTAGATACAGATTAATGGGTGTTTTTTTTAATGATAGGTGTAATGCGCCACTTTAGTTGAATCGGCTGTAAGCTTAGATTTTAAAGGACCAACCGGAGGACTGAGGTAGCAAGGGACAGTTTCGGATAAAGTACCCGGTCAATATTTTTGTAAAATTGAGAGTTGCTGTACTTGAAGGCTTATGAGTGTTGCTAAAATTCATGAAATTATTTTTAATGATTTTCATTATTTAGAGGGATGTCTCTTGTTGAAATTGACATGCAATATGTAGGCCCCATATGTTAGGTACATGAGAATCAGAAGTAAAATGCGAAACCGCGGCTATGACTGTTGTGTTGACTTTACACAGTGAAATTGCAAGTGACAGACGGGAGGTAAAATAACACGAAAAGTAGGTGGATGGAACATTGTAAACTATACACCGGTAAGTTTCTGACATGTGATGGTGCAACATGCACACGGTACGGAAGGTCAACCCTTTGCAGGGAATTAACATGGGGAGGTCTAAAAAGCTGAAAAATCATGAAAAATTAGCAAAATATGAAAGGGTCAAAATCTCATAAAAATCCAGTATGTAGAAAAATTTACAGGTTTTGACTAGTAATTTTCTTAAGTAATTGGTGATTGGCCCTATAACAAGTGAATTAAAGGTATTTGTGCTCAATGGGAACTGAGGAAATTCTAGTTACAGAGTCCCGAAGACACAAATCCCCTGGCTACAATGACATGAATTGTATCAAAAAACTGTCCCGTGCCACCTGAGAAGATCGCAAAATAACTTTACCGATGAGTTTCAAGCAAAAGTTCTAGCTAATGTAACAATTTTAGATAAATTCAAGATGGTGGTCATATGTACCTTGTTTATTATAAGGTAGAGGGCATATATATTTATATTATGAGAAAAATGTATCTCGCATTTTTACCAGATCGGTTTGTCCAGTGTGAGACTTTTCGGTCTTACACTATGTGTTACTACGCCGCTGTAAAATTTAAACAAACATCGTATACTGCAAGGAAATGATAAATGATATCGATGGAATTAACTTATCAATTAAATAAATGTTTTGCTATTTTGATTATCATTTATCATATTTTCATCGAAAAATAGTCTCTTCTTGAGTTGCATTATTTGTAGCACGCGAATGGATAAACCAAAAGTAAAATAACAGAAAGTTGTCAGACATTGCTTTTTTTATGCAAAATAATGCGAGAAAAAATAATCATTCATTATATACTCGCGTGGGATAGGATAGTGAAATTCCATCTCGGGGCCAAGATTCTCGGGTCAACAACTCGGCAGAGCCTCGTCCTAGACTGTGAATCTTGTCTCCGAGGTGGAATTTTACAATGCCACATTCGAAATAATGAATGATTCTACATGTATTAATATCGTCAGGTGCCAGTGTTTCCTTTGTCTTTAACAACAAAGAATTCGAAATTCAAAAGGACCGAAATTCCCAGAAAAATAATAGAATCAGATTTTCCTGGTAATATGCATATCTACATATTGTGTTCTAAATACCTACAAAGTGTCTCGATATTCCGCGCTGAAGAGAAGCTGCGCTTACAAACTGATCTTTACTTTATTCAATAAAGGGCCAAAATTCTAAGTTCAAAAGGGTCAAAATTCTAAGAAAAAAAATAAAATCGGAATTTACTGTAAATATGCACATCTAAACACTGTGTTCTTAATACCTACAAAGTGTCTCGATATTCCGTGCTGTAGAGAAGCTACGCTTACAAACTGTTCTTTACTATATTAAAAAAGGACCAAAATTTTAAGTTCAAAAGGGCCAAATTTCTAAGAAAAAAAATGAAATCGGAATTTACTGTAAATATGTACATCTGCACATTGTGTCCTTAATACCTACAGAGTGTCTTGAAATTCCATGTTGAAGTGTAAGTGTAAAAGGAGTTGCGATTACAAACTGTTCATTACTATTTTCAATGTTTGGCCAAAATTCTAAGTTCAAAAGGCCCGACCCCCCCTAAAAATAATAGAATCGGAATTTCCTGGTATTATCCACATCTACAATTGTGTCCTAAAATAAATACCTACAAAGTTTCACGAAATTCCTTGCAGACGTTTAAGAAAAATTGCGTTTACCAACCCCGCCCCACCCCCCCCCCACCCCCCCAAAAAAAAACAACACCAACTGACGGACTGACTGACTGGTGGACGCGGGGTCAAAAAAATTATACCCCTCGCAATTTTGTTGCGCAGGGTAAAAATAGAATTTTTGACTTTGCAGTCAAACAGATAAAAAAATCCCATGCTTCAAAAATAAAGATGCGTAAAGAGAGAAGAAGTTATTATTCAACATTTGAATAGTTTTCTTTAATTTCATTGATCGTGAAATGTAGCGATTATGATAAAAAAGAATTTTTAAAAAAGTAATCAGTTTTTTATTTTTACTGTAACATGACATTTTAAAAGATTTATGTATTCTATAACAAAGCCATATCCAAATTAAATTTCATTCCAGATTTCCTAGATATTACATTTTTACAATAATAATAAACAAATCCCGATTTAAACATGATTCTTTACGTATATATTAATAACCGTCAGTACATTTTTTGAACACTTACTTCCAGATTAAGCGCTTTTCAGTACTTTTAGTACTTTGATTATTAGAGCTTTAAAATTTATAAAATTACATTAATGTATCAAGAAAGTATTGAGTAAAATCATGGTTCTACATCGTTCCTTAAAGAACACAGTACCAGAGGATGTTATCTGCAAATGATGAGTATGTTCGTGAATACCACTATAGTCTGTACCAAGTTATTGCTTCCATCACTTTTTGATGATTTTTAATAAATATTAAAATTTAAGATTTAAGATTTATAATGGGAAATGTTTACATCTTTTCTCCATTCGGAAGTACTCGGGACACCTCGCGCAATTTTTCAACGTTATCATCCGGGCTTATTAATGGTTGATGCAATGAAAAATCTGCGTAGACTTTCTATTTTGGGATCGGTAGAGGGGGCGTTTCAAAACAGATAATCTGGGCATTTTTCATATTAGTGGATGAACGTAATTTGAGCATAAAGGTATTTATTATTATCGAAATATCAAGCAAAGAGTGGTGGAAGCAAAATCTCGGGACAGAGTATAATCAATTCTATTTTTTGATATACCGTGCTTTGGTTACATTTAATTCAAAATTCTTCATGTGATTAATTTTCAAATATAATAATGGATTACAAACACCAAGAGAACTAAAATGGTAAGCAGAAGGAAGACGGTCGTGTAAACTTTAAAAAACAATTTGTCAAGAGCTGTCGTCACTTCCGGCCATGTCAGTTCCGGTTGGAATGCCTTGCGGGGAGAACCTTTGTTTCCATTTTTGTCATTACTTTCAATTTCATCTACGACAACGCTTTTCTTGCAACAGTGACGGAATTCTAATTTTTTGGCGATAGAGAAAAGTCGACGTGTATAATTTGGAATGGGTTGGTCTTCCGTGCTATGGTGGCATTTGAGGACAAGTATGGCAAGCAGAATAGCCACCACTCCCATGGAAAGCATGATGATAAGATACACAGCTGAAATAAGATAAAAAACCAAAGAATTATAACTTTTGATTGAATTGTGCACATCTAGCCGATAATATTTCCCTTTGCTTTAAGTTCAGACCATGGATCAATGATCTTTTTCCATCATACCAGCGTCAAGAAAGGACCCACAAATTTTTTAAACTACATATGTCTATCCTGGTCGGTGATCGGACCCATGACCCCCATCTCCAACTCACAGAGCGCGAAATATAGCCATTGTTCAAAAGTTGATAGTAAATTAATAATATATGTTATTATCCTGTCGCTTTTATATCTTTTTTATAGAGGCATCTGTCCTTACATATTTTTTACAATAAAATTATACCCTTTCTATTATAACAGGCAGGTTAAATAATAGGTAATCTGTATAGTCTTCTTATTTTAAGAAAAAATATATATTAAGGTCGTGTGTGTGTGTGTGTGTGTGTGTGTGTGTGTGTGTGTGTGTGTGTGTGTGTGTGTGTGTGTGTGTGTGTGTGTGTGTGTGTTTTGTTGTTGGTGGTTTTTTTTTTTAAATAAAATTTGGTTTTGAAATTTTGTATAATTTTCCCGATTTAAAGTCTAAGTGAGTTAAATGAGACCAGCATAGATCTGTAAATTATTTAAAAAAACTTACAAAGTAAAGGCGTGTGAATAGAAGTAGTTGGTGTATCAGCAGATACGATCGTAAGGTACACTGCAAAGGCGAGGAGTGTAGTGAGAGAATATCCCATCTTCTCTCCGGAATCAGCCGGAAGTTGAAATACAAAGCAATTTAGGAAGCCCAAGAGCATCAAGGGAAGGATCGTATTCATTACTTGATAAGTGGGTCTTCGCTTGAACACCATAGCGTAGGTTATCTGTGGCAGGCTGCTAGGTCCTGCCGTACGCGTTGTCGACGTTACGCTATAGGACTTGAACTCCCATTCTCCGTCGGGTTCGTAATACGATAAATCCACTCCATTTCCAACTAGACTGATTTCTATATTTGTGTATCCCCATGTGGTGAGCACTATTTCGCACTCCTGTTCGTCAAATGGATAGTATGTGACGTCCGTGGAGCACTGGGTCTCATACACACCACCTGGGGTCCAGGTTATGGTGCCATCATTAACTACACGGATGATGACCGTGGCATCGCTAATTACCGCAAGATCGTCCACCCTGAAAAGAAAGTCAAACATATTTAAAGAAGTTTTCGATTCCTGACATTACAAATATCTTAACCTAAACTCTGTCCGGAGTTTTTGCTTCCACCACTTTTTGCTTGATATTTCGATAATATATAAATAGTGCCTGCTTGGGAGGGTACCAGTTGAAATTGACACCCCGAGAAAACCATTGTCAACCGACGCGAAGCGGAGGTTGACAATGGTTTTCGAGGGGTGTCAATTTCAACTGGTACCCTCCCAAGCAGGCACTATTTATTTTATTATACTGAATGTCTTTATTTTATAGCAAATTGTACTGCTTTTATATAGAAAAGACGCGAGTTCTACGGCGAACCGTACGCGCATAATATACGCGCATGTAACAATTCTTTCTATCGGCCCGTTGCCAAGTGTGTTGCTAACGCCGAGGGTATTAGAATGAATTGTCAACTGCGTCTAAACCAATCAGATTTCAGTATTTAACATGAAAGTATAATAATCATAAATATCATTGTGCTCAAACTATGTTCATCCACTAATATGAAAAATGTCCAGATTATCTGTTTTGAAACGCCCCCTCTACCGCCTCATGTTTTAATACACATCCCAAAATAGAAAGTCTACGGAGATTTTGCATTGCATCAACCATTAATAAGCCCGGATGATAACATTGAAAAATTGTGCGAGGTATGCCGAGTACTTCCGAATGGAGAAAAGATGTAAACATTTCCCATTATAAATCTCCGTAAGAAATTTGTTTTCGTTCCTGTGAACTTTTATGAGTGAAAAATGATGATTTTTCTATGAAGATATCTTGGATATATTCCCTTTTATTGATTTCAACTGTATTTCTTTCACAGGTATGTGTATTTTTATTAAAAATCATCAAAAAGTGATGGAAGCAATAACTTGGGACAGACTATACAAAGATTCCTTGACGCATATGACTTGAAAATGATAAGGCTTTAATCAGGTAGTAGTAAAATAAACAAATGAGGTTACTACTAATTTTCGGTGAAAGCAGTTGTAAAACCTTTAATATACCGATAATTTTCTCTTTTATTCTTTCAAACATTTACTGTGGAGTATATCATGAATTATACATGTACTTGTAACCAACAACATTTTCATTTAGTTTAACATAAAGAAATATGTGTTAGATTTATGTACAAAATGAACACAGTAGATTTAGATGAAAAACTTTCAAAACTTTGCAACCTTTACAGAATTAGTACAAATATTTTTTATCCACACGGTCCTGATTTATGATCGCAAATTAGATATCAGTCAAAATGGATCAAGATGGGGTAATGCAAAGAAATGTCAACAACTTGGTTTTATCTAAGTGACAAATAAGGCTTTGAACTCTATATCTTTGATTCATTCAAATGTTTGGCCAAAAAACTTGACAGCTTACTTTTGGTCCCTTATGGACCAAGGGCAAGTACTTACGAATTTGTAACAGAGAGTGACGGGATCCACACATAGTCCTGTGTACTGTATATAACAGGAACGTCTGTACTATATGTCGCGTCAGCTGTCCAGTTCAAGCGAGCGTCAGTCCATTCCTGAAAAAAAAAGAAGAATTCTTTTGAAAATATATACTAGTACTTCTTTTTAAAAAAAGGTAAAGTACGTTAGTGAGCGAAATACTATTGTGAATAATATATTTGATACGACAAAAGCTAAAACAATTATTCAAATTGTTTCAGTTTTTATTTCTTATTTGAATTACTTATGAATATTATTTACTATAAGTGCAGAGGTTATGACCATTTTGTTAATATTGATTTCTTTTAATTCGATGTAGTTTATGTAATTTGTTTTACAATTGACAAAATGATATGTTAGTTTCATCATTTCAATATTTGTCTCAATGTACACTCATCATGAATAGAAGAGTTTCATTAACTTTCAAGATAAAATTTAACTGACAATACCAAAAACGTTCATTTTAAAGCAATTTTAACATGTACGCATACGAACATCGACACAAGAAGTATACTTACCAACGAAAAATACCCTGCCATTCTCATCAGCTGATCCCTCATGCTCTGCAGAAAAAAACCCGCCAAGACGGTGTACAACATTGCTCTAATTGATACAGTATTGTAATAATAACATCGGTAACAAAAAAAAGTAATTATAAAGGTTTATACTGTACCAGTGAATTTAGAGTCAGGATGTTGAATTTAGCACTGACTGAGACTTGAGCCTCTGGTCGAGTTAGTTTATTATAACTGTTGTTCGTGAAAAGCAGAGTTCTGAGGTCGTTCTCCAGACTGTACGAAAATGCTGCATCGCCGTTGTGAAACACTGTGAAAATAAAAAAAAATTATAAAAGGAGATTGCCTGTTTAATAGTAGTTCGAAATATCTAACGTTGTACCTTTTAACCATATTTTACATCCAAGGAAAAGGTTTTTCGGTTTTCCTGCTTGGCATGTAAAATATCAAAATCGTTAAAAAAGCCAGAACAACGTCAGATATTTCGGACAAGTTTACTAGATTGATGCATTTATAAATAATGAATATAAATGACATTTTTTAAATACCCACGTTGTTTTTAGTTATGAAGATTAATTTCTAATACATTAAAAACCCAGTCGTCTAGGGTTTAGATAACTAAGGAGCACCAATAATGTTTATTTTCAAAGCAACACAACAGCTTTTGATGCCAGTTTTGAATCAAAGTACTGAATTACTGACAGGAGTTGATTTTATCGATTATTATATATATTTTAAAATCAACGATATGTTATTTTGCATGGCAAGTATACTGAGTAGTTTCTAATCTGTATTTGAAATACGCACATTTTTATAATATGAATAGTCGGACTTTTCCGATAAGAATTTCGAGAAAACCCCATATGAATCATTTTGTGTAATACTTAAAGATAGAAATAATTCCATCAAACTAAGCATCAGTAATCAAAATATTTCTAAAAAATTGTACACATGTTTGGATCCAAGCAATATTGATCTCTATAGTCGTTCAACCAGACGCTTGGCTGTTTCCGTTAATCTCCGACTACCAAGAGAGACTCTCTGCTTGTCGGAGATATACGGAGACAGTCGAGCGTCTGGTTGAACGAGACTATATTAAACTCTGGCGTAGTAATACATACGACTACAAAAAAATAAATTGTTCGTACTATTTAAAATCTGACTATTTTCAAGGTATTCATTGAAAAACAATGGTTCAGCATACAGTACACCGAATTTATCTATTATTTTCAAGAACTTATTCTTGTCAGCGGTGATGATTTGTGCTTAGGTCCAAACACTGTTTCACTTCCGGTTTGCCAGAGTAACTGCATAGGAGAGTTGATTAAAAAATGAACTTGATCAGCTTATTTTTTTTTTCATTCAGAAACGTTCCATTTGCTTACTTACTGAAGATTTTCAATTCATATTCCAACAAGTTAACCACTGTGTGTGTTTGTGCTACAATAAGTAGAACATAAATTGTTCTCACAATTTGATTTCTTTTGTGATTGCACTTAAATTAATAAACTAAAAACATTGGTTTAAATATTAAATTAGAGTAAGATGATTACACATATATATGATTATGAGTAATTTAATTAAGGAGGTTGGCACCTGAAACAATAGTAATGTCAATCATCCGAAAACCACTTGGATATAAAGACGGGGACCTAAAATGTTCATTTATTTTATTTGTGACCTATGTCACATGCCATTTTTTGGAAATATAGGGCCCAAAAAGAAATGATAATTTTTCCGAAATGTTTGCTAAAATTTGACATGGAAATTGATAATTTGAAGAAATCAAACAAATATTTATAGTTTGAACTATTATTTAGTTATGATTTTAATACAGTATGAAGTTATACACATGTAGTGTCTATAAAAGTAAAATCTAAGTCAAAGTTTAAAAATTCTTGCTTAACCGGTGGCTTCAAAGGCCAGTACATAATGAACGCAACAACAGATGTTACAAAATTTTGGAGTAATCAAATTATAATGCAAATAAAAAAAATTATAGTAATGTCATCTTCCCAAAACTTTGCATACAAAAAGACATACATTTAATGTCTCATTTAAAAGCTTCAAAGGCCAGTACATAATGAACGCAACAACAGATGTTACAAAATTTTGGAGTAATCAAATTATAATGCAAATAAAAAAAATTATAGTAATGTCATCTTCCCAAAACTTTGCATACAAAAAGACATACATTTAATGTCTCATTTAAAAGCAAAATAAGTAGGGGTCACATCTCAAAAATTTGAGATATAGCATGTAATAAGCTAATTTTAGGCCAAAATTGGAGTTAATTTTTTCTTAACTTATATGAAATATAAGCTGAATATGCCAAAATATATCGATATAAATATCAAAATAGTGTTTAAATATGTTTTTTAGAACACCATTAATATGTCGTAATACACAAATTATTTAGAAGTTTGGTCTGCGCTGAAAATTAGGAAGCTAAAGTAACAGTACTCTAAAACTAGTGAGTTATGAAAACTGTTCATTTCCTTCTTAAAAACCTTCCGCCACAAAATATAGTCCCTTACTAAACTATGTAGAAATGTAATTTTTTAAAAACAATTTTATTCAATATAGTTAATTTGGCATTGTAAAATATAAATTTACTACTAGAATTAATATGTGATGCAAAATTTTCAGACTAGAGGTGACCCAAAATGGCTACCCAAAACCTAAGGAGCGAACCTCTTTAAAGTAATTTAGAAAACTGAATCGAACTTAACGAATAGTTATTGACTTTAAATTCAAGCTTAATTTATAAATAGTATATCATGCTTAACTGTTCTCCAATCTTGATTAAAAAATTTTCCCATTTACTAGTATTATAGTTTTGGTAAAAAAAACAAAAAAAACAAAAAAAAAACGCCCAGATTTACATGCAACTCTACGTGCATGCAGTCTACAAAGTCGGTTAAAAATTAAATAATTAAGAACCTCTTTAAATTTTAACAACAAAGTGGATTAAAAGGAAATTACACCCCAATAAAAGTAAGGCAAACAAAGTAGGCGAATTTTTTTTATGTTAATGAATGCGATTAATGTTAGGAGTGGGCTTTGAAGGGAATATATTCGTATTAATGCAAGTACCCGTCTAGAGTTCAAATTTCATCGTTATAATCTTGATTTAAAAAAAAAATCACAATTGTCTTTAACAAATACAAAAGTTTCATTAGGTATGTGTACTAGTACAACGAGAAACCATTTTTGTGTAAAACATGCCCCTCTTTTATATGCAAAGATAAGGATGAATTCTGAATATAAAATTTGTTTATACTTATTTGCGCTATGAATCGATTCAAATTGATTTACATGTAATTTAAAAAAAAATATTTTATTGGAGCGCACTCGCATTGTGTGAAACAATAGGTTGATGCAAAAAATTGGCTTTGAAAATAAAAAATATTTTTTTATTCTATCAAACTTTTGTTTTAAATCTTAATACATACTAATTTTATAATGAAAAAGTAGTGTTAAAGAAACAAGAACTTTATGCATATGAGAAGAATATTATAAGGGAGGAAAAAGACCACTAAACTTACTAGGGGTGGGGGCACAATATCTTATACTATTATACTCTCATCTTAAAAAATCCTACTAAAAATTGAAGACAGAAAAAGTAATAGAAAATGTGAATAAACATGCATTGTACAAATTAAAGGAGGACTGAAGCTGAGCTCCAGTTACTAAGATAGAATTTGAATTTTGTCATTTTTAATTGCAGTTTAAAATTTTCAAAAGAACAAAAAAAGGTAAAACGAAATATATCACGAAAATCTTTCTGAAATGATGCGATGCATTGTACTAATGTCCTAAATTGTTTTATGTTTTTCTTCATGTTTTGGGTTTTATGTGGTTTGTTCTGTTTGATCTTTTTGTTGGCTTCATTTTAAAATTATCTATGTTAACTCTTAGAAGTTACAAAACTAATAGTTAGAGAATTCTGCGTTTTTTGGGGGGTTTAAAAATATTTGGCGCTATTGCTTCCATCGAAATAAACAGCGATGAAGTACAAATATACACTGCAACGATACGGAATTTGACTCCAAGTTACAGTGATTCGAACATACGATGTATAAATCGGCTCTATCAATCACTACTTCAAAGTCAGAAATCTTACTGCGTTGCAATAGGTGGATGTCAATTTGTGTATTTAAAATGATAGACATGACATGTAATTACATTCGATATGAATTGATTTCAAACGTTTCTTAGAACAATGCCCTTAATTTTAAGTTTAAAGCAAGAGAGAGAGAGAGAGAGAGAGAGAGAGAGAGAGAGAGAGACGGTTCCGTGCAAGTTCAAATATTGGGTTTATATAATTCATATACATGTATAAAAACAAGAGAATGGTTCAAAAGTGCAACTTTACTAAGATTGATAAAAAATCATTATTTGACAATAACTGTAACGATCACTAAAAGGTTCTTTAAAATGTTTTAAAATACATTACTCCACGGCTTGTATCGTTGTATATGTTTTTTAAAAATAAAAACTGAAGTACTTTAAATGACTATTCTTTTAATTGTTTTAATTGTGTCTGAATACGACAAAAGCTACCATTGCTTTAAATCGAATCCATGACAAACATTTGCTCGCCTACACAATTTGGGATAAATGGATGCATTTATTAACATTAAATATAATGTCGTCGATCAATAATTTATGGCAGTGATAAAATAATTTTTTTATGATATGGAATGAATTGTAGGTATCAATTTGCTAATTAAAGTTGTTAAAACACAAACGATACTTGCTGAACAAAGTAGCCAATACAGGTAGCCTAGTCATTACGACTGGGTTCATATACTCTCAATGTAAAAGATATGATCATCGTATTCATAAATGATCCAAAGAAGAACAAATCTTAACTTCAAACAGGGGAAATGGAAAAAAAATATTGATTTCTTTGTTATGTATAATCATGAACCGTAAATACTTTTTTCCATTATATACATCAGAAATGCTGTTTATGTTAGAAAAAAGGAAAATAACTTTAACAGTTTTCACTTGGAAGCAACACAAAAAAAAACGCGTGGTTATACTCTTTTCATTACAAAAAGACTTGACAGTTTTGGGGTAATATATTAATAGTACTGGACTACTGGTATCAAGAACCAATTTGCTTGTCGTTGTTACATTTATCAACAATTGTTTCACGATGTGCAAAGTCAAGAGTTTTGATGCCGAAGGGTTAAAGAGGTATATGTATCTTATTGTAAAACTTGAAAATAAAAATCTTTGAGTCAACACTATACTTATATTACATTTTTAACTGAGGAGTAATAGGGTGACATGGCATTAATTAAAATTTGCAATGTCAAAAACTTCAACAATGAATCAACTAATGACCATGGTCAATGCAAGAATAAAATGTTTACCATCCTTTTAATACATTGTAGTACAAAAAAATCCTACAACTTGTATGGAACAGTAATTAAGCGATCTCGTGATTAATAGAAAATTACGGTACTATGGTTTCATCCGGCTTTGAAAATAGTGTTTTTATAAAATCTCAATAATTTGAGAGCATCTATTGCAAAAAGATCACATCCAGCATTTTGATACTGGAGGTATTAATTTAGATAAATAAAAGATAAACGTTAATTGGTTAATCGGACCTTCCATTAATATTTGTTTGTATTGTGAAACATCCTAGTAATGATTGATGCTGTATAGACACAAAAGAGTCAATAGAAAATTTACTCCCGGAACAAAATTAAAGATATCAGCTTCTAGCCAATTCATTTTATTATCAAAGTACATGTTGTCACATGTCATATTTTAAAATACTGTTCGACCTAAGAATTCATAGATTCCCTTTAATCAGAAAATGTGTCATTAACCTTTATTAGGTTTAAGGTCACCCGAGTCTCCCAGACGACCTATTGCAATTTCTATCAAAACCTTTTGACCATTCCAGGGTTCCAGGGCACACTGTATAGATTGTTTGCTTCTAATCAAAACAAAATAGTAAAACACAGTTAGTTGTGAAAACATTGCTATTTATTGAAATTGACACAAAATTCTAGAAACACCATAACATATGTCTTTTAAGATTGATGAAGATCCAAAAACATTTGACTGGGACTAGAAAAACATGTATTTAGATGTAAAACGTAAAAAAAAGGGTTTCGCAGTCACAGATTGATCATTTCACATTTAAAAAAAAAATGCAATTTTGAAAAAAAAAATAATAATAATAAGTGTGAAAAATAGAATGGCCAATCTAGATCTGATAAGTATGAATCGTCTGTCAGCTGAACCATAACAGCAGTATTGCAGAATAAAACAATAATTCTAAACTTTAACATGGTCAGAAGGGTTAAAGATTATATATAAAGTACATCTAGACCCAGGTCCAAATGCTTATTTAAAATCTCGGTTTCTTATTATTATTAAATATAACATATACCATTTTTTGCCGTTACATTTACTAAATACTGCTGAATTACGAATGTTGACTGGTTTGCAAATATCAGTTTTATTTTATATCATGTTGCAAAACATAGCAAACAATGACATTATACATGTAATTAGAAGTAAGTCTGAAAGTTAAGAGGATCAATTTAAAGCTACTTACAATTTACATGTACCTCTGACTCTATATATCTATATTTGTAAATATTTGTATATATGTACCTCATGTACCGTCACGTTGACAGTTTGAGTGAAAATGAATTGAATTGAATTGAATTGAATTGATCTAATCAACAGTAAAAGTGCATTTTGGAAAAAAAATATACAGCATAACATTTGTCATGGTCAGAAAAGCGATTAATTATAACGAAAATTAAAGGATTTTTTCAATTAAAGTTGAATAAGTACTTGACTTGATTTTGAATGTCCAGTTCGAAAACTCGATTTCGAACGAATGAAAAATTCCAACAGCTGAACATTGTGGAGAAAATATTTAGCCTACATAGGCTCGTACATGCAAAATGCGGTATCGAAAATTAACGACCATCACCCATTTTAATAGTGATAGCACGCAAAACATCGTATACTATCTGTTTTTGTTAATTTCCACAACTATGAAGTTCATATTTATGTTGAAAAATTAGGAAATTCCTTTTTTTCTTCTTCCTGAATTGTAAGCCTCAGTTTGATTTGCAAACTAAGAGAGGCCTTCATACTTTTACGAGTAGAATAAAATAGAATAGATTTCCAAATTAGGGACTCATTAGGTATGACATATAACAAGTATGATTAAATATAAATACACTTTTAATTTAAAAGCTCATTGTTTAGTTTGTATCAAAATATAATGTTATGACATCATTTCTAAAAAAAAATGTAACTTAGAGAATTATTGGTGGTGTATTGTGTATAAAGCACTTGGATCCCTTTTTACAAACAAAATAACAGGATGCATAAGAGACAAAGTCATAATTTTACGTGATTTTAATACTCCAGAGAACGGTTTACCCTTCTAAAATTCAAAATAAGGCTTTATTCAGTTTCGGAAAGATATCAATTGCGATTTACGTGTATTTTGATTAGTTTGTAAAAAAACCCAACTTGTATTTAATTAAGAACCCATTATTTTCTCTTATTTTAATGACCAAAACAATACTCTCCCAGGATTCAATTTTAAATGAGAACATATTTTAGCAGAATATCAATAATTATATGCATGCATCTTAATTGAATTCAATGATAACGTTCTTTTATGTATACAAGATTAGTTTTGGGGTTTAATTACTAGTTATTGATACCACGCATCGTGCAATTGACAGTAAGGACCATTATTTTAATAAGTTTTGTAGGGGTTTATCTTTCCATGTTATACAATCAAATAAAAAGCTTAAAAAACCCCAAAACAACCATATAACTTTCGTCGACATATTACTAATAATCAGTTACATAAAAATGTTCCACAAAAGGCCCTTAACAAAATCAATTAAGATGAAAGATACATGCAATAAAAACCGATGTATAAAGCTTTCACGTTTAATCTCTAATACTGATGATTTAATTTAATGAACCTTTCTGGTTATTACTGAAACTTTTCTATACACTGAACGATTTCATTTTTTACAATAAATTAAAATTATGACATGATCAAAACCGATTGAAATAATTGAAAATAACTTTTTATAAACATTATATCACATAGAAAGCCACATTTGTTGTTTATTTTAAACAATCACACAAGGTAAAAATTATAAATAATTTGTTATTTTTTAACGTACTTGAAAAGGAATTACTTTACAAGTCCGATTTGTTCAGGAAAAAGACATTCTACATCTGTCAGTCTTTAAAAATATAAATTCAAACCCAATGTCTAACGCTTTAAATCCCATTCAGCAAACTGAATAACGCTTACGTAATATTATCAACCTCACAATATGTGTTAATATTTTACATGAATACTATGCAATATTAAAACATTTCAAATATCAAGTATCAAAGCAATAGTGTTTTTAAATGTAAATAAATCATTACTTAGAAAATAGTCAATACTCACGTAAAAAAAGAAGTGCGAAAATAATTATCTTCATCATTACTGGTAAAATTAAGATCGTTCCTTAACACTGTTCGAATAATTATGGATATTAATTCTTGTTTTTAACTGGAAATGCGATTAAGCTAAGTCCTTATTCACGCAGTCGATGCCCAATATCCACCGACAATAACTTTTAAATAGAGTGATTGACCATAACTGGTCCGATTTATTATAAATACGAGACGGGGCTTTATTGACCTAACTGTAATCGATATGTGTGATCTTGATTTGTTTATAAGAGCATGTTGAATACTTTACAGTTATATACAAATGAATGGAACTTAGATGTAAATGTTTTAAAACTGAAATTTTTATTTTTAGAAATGGTGGAAATAACCTCACCAACACTTTATAACAGTGAAAATTTAGAAATAGTGGACCAGTTTGTTTACCTAGGCGAAATTTTTTACCACTCAAAAACAATTAGAGGCACAAGGTCGCAAAGCCATGTTTGCCCTCAATTCAACAATTAATCAGCTTTATTTAATTTTTCGAATAATTCAAATTTATCTCAAGACAACCTATTTCAAACTCTCATTTGTAATTTTTCAAGACAAACTGCTAATTTTATACATTCTGCATTTAAATTAAGACAAAGTAAATTCTCGCGCATGTATTAAAAACTATTAGTGTTTACAGTGACTTATAGGTCCAATGGGCCGGGTGTTTGATATATGTAATTGTATACTACTTAGTTGTAAAAGATGTAACACATGTCACTATAATAAATGATTTACTTACTTACTGAAACTACTGTACTTTGTTTTCTATTTTTGATACTTGTGTGTGTAGCATTTTAAATTATGTATGTGAAGTTTGGGGTTCCAAGAAAGGACACGATATTGAAAAGGTCCGCCTTGAGTTTTTACGCTTTGTGCTTAGTGTTCGTAAAACTACAACTAATAGTATGTTATACCTTGAGACTGGGCGTCTACCTTTGTAACTCATTCATATTTATCGAATGTTTAAGTTCTAGTTTAAATTATTGCAGTCTGAAAATAGTATATTTAGAGCTGCTCAAGACTGGTCATATTGTTTTTGTGAAAACGAAAAGCAAAATTATACACGAACTTTAATCAAGAACATTTTTAAACGTTCATTTTTTAAAGATATAAATGGTTCATAAAACGGCATCGTTTGCACGATCAAATAATAGGTGTATATGAATTCAAATTATGGATTACCTAGTGCCATTTTATTTATATGACGTTTAGGATTTTAAATTGTTTTGATTAGTTCTGTACAAGGCGCTTTAAAGTGTACTAAGCTGTTTATAAATGACGATTTAGCCACTGGTTTGATCGTTTATTCACGAATTCATTTGTTAAATCTTGAAACCCAAATTTAGCTGACGATAAAGCTCGACTTATTGTGAAATAAGTGGGTTTACAAATTGGATGTTGCATTTGTGTTCATCACTGTGGTATTTTCGTAAAGGCTCAATGCTCCTTCAATCCTTCAATCCAGCGTAGATTGTTCTTTGAGGGTGTATCAATAGTTTTAAGCTGAGTATAAAGAAGAATCTAGAAATGTGCATAAAACAGGAAGACGTTTTAAAATAATATTTATTAAAAATTTGAGTAAGAATACTGTAGACTTTATGTACTATTTATTCTTTACACAATAACTTGTCTTTTTCCTTCAAACACCCAGACTTTCATGAAGTAATATGAACAGAAATGGCATATTAGAAAGTGGGCAGTAGATTAAGGAAACCTTGCCCTTGGAATTGTTTTTGAAGTTGCTCAATATTGTAAGAATATAAGGCATTTTTTTCAAAGAGCTTGTTGAGGCAACCATTAAAACAGAAAATACGTTTGTGTCGTTGGTTATATCGAACAATGATGAAAACACAATGAAATAGTTTGTGATTTTGGTTACCATACATTTATAACTAAAATAAGATCGAGGCACCTTTAGCTACACAGTTCACTTATGTTACAGATCTCGAGTGAAATTTTGTATCCTTTTCTAAACGTTCTTGTATAAAGTTCTAAACTGAATAGTAGGAGGCGTCTAAGACTGGCTTTACTGTGTGTGTGTGTATATATATATATATATACACACACACACACACACACACACACACACACACACACACACACACACACACACACACACACACACACACACACACACAATCTTCCACTGAAACGCATGCTGACTCACGTTTTTCATACTAAGTGTTAGACCATAATTAATTACTTAATTGTCTACGGACTTTTGCGGTTTTTATTTTCCCGATTACGACAAAGAGCACACGGCGGGTGTGACCGGTCAGCAGAGGATGCTCACTCCTCCATGGCACCTGATCCTACCTCTATCTTGGAGGCCTGTGTTGCTCTGCTTTGAATTTGTATTTCGTTTTATGGATTTTTGAGATGGTTGACGGTTTGTTATTGTCATTTTTTCATATGTTCATCAGGAAGATGCTCGCATGGTATAGTATCACAAAAGGTGACATTGTTGATTTTGATTTAAAAAAAAAAATTTTGTCTAATAAATTTCCAAAGCTGAACTTTGTACACTCCTTGTTTCCGATAATGGATTTTGGTTAATAACTTAAACAACATTGTAAACCGTGTGAGGTTATTGTGTTTGTAATTATAATTCCCCAATTGTGAAATTACATTTCTCCTGAAGAAGTTTTGAGAAAGTCTCAAGATGAAGACCAGCAATGGTTGAAAGTTACCCAAAAGTTTCAGAGAAGTAGAATAAATAATAATGTAACCGACTATGGACAGACAGATTGGCATCGGACAACGATTACTTGTGCTTATAGTTCAGGTGAGCTAAAAGGTTATATCTGCTTATTGCAGATAACGTACCGATCGATAAACATTCACAAAACTACGAATTGTCATTGTGAATTTCAGACCACATGAAACTGCAAACATCTTGCTGCAGTTGAATTGTTGCTGATCACGGATTAAGACATAAAACCCATACTTCACAGACCTAAATACTCTTACTCAGAAACTCTCTATGACCCAGAGTCGGGTAATTCAAACGGGTTATCAAGACAAACATGATTTTTAACGATAAAAAAGGGCTGTTTTAGAAAACATTAAAACCGAAATTTCAAATCTTTTAACTGTACTTCAGTTATGTATCCATAATGTGCTAATTTGGTGTAACGAATTATTAGACAATGTAGTAGTGAATAACAAGTGTCAAGAGCACAGTGATGGTTAGCCCAAAGAAGATCGTAATATATAACTTAAAAAAGAATCGGTCTAAAATTTTCGCCACTTCCTGCCATGAAAGTTCCGGTTGGAATGCGTCAATAGCCGTCTTAGTTTCCACTTTTTCACCATTGTCCATATCATTTACGACATTTTTCTTGCAACAGTTTCTGCATGTCATTTTTATCGAGACAGAACAAAGTCTTTGGATATAGTTTGGAATTGGTATGTCCTCTGTATTATGGTGGCAATTGATGATAAACAGAGAAAGCAGGACTGCTGCCATTCCCATAGAAAGCATAATGACCAAGTATACAGCTGAAAAGAGATAAAATTATGGTTCTCACATAGCGATTAAAAGTAAAATGAATTATTTCAAACATTTTTTGTCAGTTACGTCTTTAAATGTTTTACCCATTGTTAACCATTGCAAATGTTTCAATAATGATAAGAAAAAAAAATTAAATATCAGAAAAGCCCCTCTATAACACAATTTCACTATATGAGAAAACAATGCAATTAAAAACTCACAAAGGAATGCTGTATGAATCGAAGTAGTTGGCATTTCAGCAGACACGATCGTGAGGTACACTGCAAAAGCGAGGAGTGTTGTGAGAGAATATCCCATCTTCTCTCCGGAATCAGTCGGAAGTCGAAATACAAAGCAACTAAGGAAGCCCAAGAACATCATTGGAAGGATCGTATTCATAACCTGATAGGCGGGTCTTCGCTTAAACTTCATTTCGAAAGAAACCTGTGGCACGTTGTTAGGTCCTGACGTACGCGTGGTCGACGTTACGCTGTTAGAGATAAACTCCCACTCTCCGTCAGGTTCGTAATAAGATAAATCCACGTCTGTACCGTTCAGAGTGATTTCTATATTTGTGTATCCCCATGTGGTGAGGATTAAGCTACAGACCTGGGTGTCAAAGGGATAGTAAGTGACGTCCGTGGAGCACTGGGTCTTGTACACACCACCTGGGGTCCAGGTGAGTGTGCCATCGTTGACTACACGGATGATGACCGTGTCATCGCTAATTACCGCAAGTTCGTCCACCCTGAAAATTCAAAGATTATAAATAAGCTTTCAATGCCTATTCTTATGTGACGATATTTTATTTCAATGGTTATAAACTGTATACAATTAATAAATGAAATATTAATAGTAAATAAATAAGTTGACAGTAAGCAAATTATTAACATGGCAGTTATAAACTCAGTGAAATCGATTTGTCTCTACAAGTGGTTTTTATAGGTACGTCTTGGGGTCAAATTCATGGAGTGCAACAAACAATGCACTGTTACAGCATTAGCAATTAACATGTTTTATATATAAACTGCGATTGGATTATAAAAGGTCACATCAAAGGTCATCTTCGACTATGGTCATAATTTTTTTTTTTTTTTTTATAGAAATTCTTGTCTGATGCAACCACGGCCAGATGGGAGAGGATCGTCGTAGCTTGCGGTATTTTGTGCTTACGAATTTGCAACGACAAGCGATGGAATCCACACATAATCCTGTGTAGTGTAAATAACTGGGATGTCGGCGTTGTATGTTGGGTTTGTACTCCAGTTTAGGCGAGCATCAGACCATTCCTAGAGCGAAACAAGTTGAATCTTAATTGAATATATTATACTAGAATTAGAAATCCACAAATTCAGAGCAAGTACATTTCGGGACAATTAAGCTGTAGAACACATTTTGCGATATAGTGTGTATAATAGTCTCAGTACTGCAACGCTCCTACTCCATTGTAACACTAGCTAGTGGGTAATTAAAGCCTCCTGCTAAGTCGGTAGAGTGTTGGGATTAGACAGGGAATCTTTTGCTCCTGATCATGATTTTCAGGGGTATGATGTATATAGAGATTTATATCACACCCCTAGGGTTTATATCACACGGGTAGGCTAATTTTCTGTTTATATCGCACAGGGCGGAAAAGGGTATATTTTCTATAAGTATACGATATAATAATATACAAACTTACCAACGTAAAATACCCTGCCATTGTCAACATTTGATCTTTCATACTCTGCCAAAAAATAAAAATAAAACCAAGACAACACTTTATATTATTATAATACTATTATCATGGCAAAACTCGATAATGTATTTGGAATAAAAACTATACTGTACCAGAGCATTTAGACTCATGATATTGAGTTGAGCGCTTATTTGAACGTTGATAAGTGGTCGGGTGAATCTATTGTAACTGTTAGTGGTGAAGAGGAGAGTTCTAAGGTTGTTCTCCAGACCGTACGAATACGCTGCATCGCCTGGACGAAAAACTGTCGGTGGAAATGTGAGAACAAAACTAGTATAAGACTGCCTGTTCTTGTTTAATGTTACTATGATCGCTTTCAAAAATATGCTGTCTTATGTTTACTTTTCGATAGGTTAATTCCGTAAGAAATCAAGAACAATCACCTGTTTCATTTGGTTTTGAAATTGATTTAAAAGCCATAAACAAAACATTTAAAGAACAATAAAATATACTTCAAAATCAATATTTTTGCTTAAATTCTAGCATCCCATCATATGGCGTTTGTTGATATGTATTGAATGATTAAACAAAAATTTAATTTCAATTAATCTCACTTGAGAAACAATGTCCAACATTGACCTAAGTGATGAACTAGCGATACAAAGGGACAAGGGGGCATAGGCCGTGGCTCCCTTTTCGCAGTGCCAAATTCCGAATAATATTTAAATTGTAATGAATGTATGACGCAAAAAGTTGACCCCTATTGACCTTTCATGACGGCGAATTTGTTTCAGCGGAGTAACAGCATACAATAGGCCCATGCCAATTTTCGTTTACGAATTCAATGAAAAACTTTTGTTAACATATTTGTTTCAAACATTTGTAATTATTATTCATATTTCCACATACCTTTAGTTTAATTTGAATCAGTCTTTTATCGAAGATATCATTTTGCAAAAGCAATTACGATTTCCTGAATTCACACAATAGTTAAAATCGTGGTTATAACCCTGCCATTATTACATATCTCAAATAACAGCCGATCTCCTTTACCTGTTTGATCCACAGTATTAAACTGATGCACCTTTGAGTATTTTAGGTACTTCATTTTATTAGATTTTCCCATAACTAGGGTAATTTAAGATACAACATCACGGTCGGAAAAGTTAGTTCCGCATACGCTTACCGTGGGCCAATTTGATGATGTTTTCTCGTTCTCTTAAATAATTCATGACCTTCTCTGATTGGTTACTTTACAAATTTGTTAAGGATATATCGCTTATGACCATAAATCGAGCTCTTGTATCTAGTCAAGCATTAACAATAAATGACAATTATCCGAATTTGAAGTAGATCGAGTACATGTTCTATAAGTTGTAAAAAAAATTTAGTAAGTCAAGATCAACCCCTATAATATTTATTTTTAGCTTTTCAAGTTGAATTGATACAAATCAAAATTTTAAAAGAAAAAAATCCGATTAACCATGAAATTTCACAAATATTTAAAGATAAGTAAGTTTTCGTAATAATTTTAATTTGTGCACGTGGTATTCTTTTCTTCAAAATGTCTTTTTTAAGATTAAAAGTGTGCACTTTGGGGGCTTTTTAATTACACAAAATCCCAAACTAATAATTTCAACAAAAGAACCCAACCAAACAAACACATACATCAAAACAAAAGAAAAATAACAAATCCTTTTACCCAAAATATGAAGGGAAGATAATGAATTTTTGACATTTGTTAATAATTCAAATTCATTACCAAAAAATTTGAACAAAACTGACATGCACCTATATACATGTTCTTATCTTAACAACGGAAATAAAACTATTTCTCTCTAAATTGTCTTAATCGCGTGCACTTTCAGGTGTTTGAAAATATAAACATGAATGTACAAATCCCCCTCTTCCTCTCTGCATATTCAAACACTAGTATGATACTCACATATTAAAAGAAATGGAAAAGCTAGCATCTTCATCCTGATAGAATAGAGAATAACACTCTTAAAATGAAATGTTGCTTGTCTCGGGGGAAAATTTATAGAAAACTAAGCCCTCTTCAAAGTTACAAACGTGCACATTGGATTAAATCTTAATCCGACCTGCACACGCTCTTGTCCGATATATAGTGCAGGTATGGAGATTGGAAAATATTATTTTAATAGATTATAATTCATTTAAGTAAAATAAAAGATGTGATTTGTGATTTTTTAATTAATAGGTGGGTAATTAATCAAAATAAGTTTAATGTCAGAGGTGTAAAATGAGTATAGATAACTTTTTGATATTTTTTTGGGGGTAATTTTCGGTTATATATTGCCATGTAGTACTAACAATTTTTTGTCAAGAAAAAATAAATTAATACCGGAAAAATGTAATTTGATTACATTTGAAAAGTAAGTCTATTGGTGTATATAACTATTATATATGTCATACATGTACTATTTTAGTTTGTAAATCATCCATTCATATTACAGAAACTACTTAACAAATAGCTATAGAAATTAGTTTCCAATGACCTCATAAGTTATTAGATTTAATTAAGAAATAAAACATTTTTAACTCTGTTCATTTAATAATTCTTTGTTACAAATAAGCAATCTGTGTTTCTAATAAAAAGCTTGTAAATACCGGTGAAAAATACTTATATATATTTAAAATTCGATGAAACTAATGCGACTGTGACACGTTGTTGAACTTTAATCCACTGTACGTTGTTCAGTGCACGTCTCATGTAATATAAACATAATAAATAAAAAGGTCAACAATGTTTGTTAATTATTGCAGCTCAAAAAAAGGACTGCTTTATACATGATTATACATAGGAGTATAAGTGTTGTGTGTGCAATTTTGAGGGGAAGGTTTATAGAGAATTAGTGTATCTATGTATATAATTATCCGAACTGATTAAACAATTTTCAGTTCTATTGAATGCTCAATGTAATAACTTCTTTATCATAAGTACTCCCAAAGATAGAAGTATGTGATTTCGTATTTATAAATTTGATTTAGAAATTGAGAGATGCAGAACAAAAATATTAAAATGTCTCAGTTTGAAGTGGAAACACTTTCAAATTACTTCATTTTATAATTATCTTTAAAAAAAAAGATATTGCCAAATCATAGAAAAAGAATTCAGTGAATTTGTTTTAACATCAACTCCCGGTACAATTATATTCATAAAGTGTACTGAACTCGACGTCAGGTAGTTGGATTCAAACTAGTTTTGCTTATGGATGCATAAAACACTAGCATATTTGTAATTCATTGTTGGTGGATATGTATCATACTTTACTATTTGGTCAAGAATATTGTTTGATTGTTTGGGCATTCTTTGATTTTTAGATACGCCATAAATGTTTGATTTTCAAAGAAGCAATAGGGTCTGTATATCTCGTTTGGTTCACTTTCGCTTTACAACCGCCGGGTACATCACGTCTTCGCTAGCCAAGGGTTTCTGATCCGCAACGCTCCTCGACAACCATCGGCCTATCGAGCTATCTAAAAGTAGGCAAATTCTGCAAAACTCGATTGGTCTCAATCGATATCTTTTTGATCAATCAGCGAGTACCTTATAAAAATGCTGTTACCTTCGGATAACTTCTAGACGTTTCGTTTAAAATAAAGGTTCATGTAAATTATAATGTTCCGAACACAGGGACTTGGAGGACTGCAGAATATGCTGCATTTGTGGTAAAGAATAAATTCCAAAGCAACGAAAAGTCATTCACTCCCCGGCATTTACTGTTGTTGCACAATTGGAGGAAGCATTGACAAGAAAAATATAATTACAACCCCACAAACTTGTATGACTCTTAAGAGTGATATAAGAAAGAACTCCGATATATATCAAACCATTTATTTATATCTATTCGTTACATGTTATAATTTGATTTGTTGATAATATTAACATTTAATATATACGAGGGTTGTCCAAAAGTTCGTGGACAATGGCGTGTTTGTCATTTTAAATGGGTTTACATATACATACTGTATATCTAAATCTTTGTCATAAAATTTCAAATCAAACTAAAGTGGTTTTGAATGTTTTCCATAGAAATAAACTAAAATTTTAATGTATCAAATGGTCGCGGAAAGTACGCACGGCCCAGCGTAAAAATTGTCCAAACTTTTAGGTATGAATATTTACAATAGACAGTTTTTATAAAACATTTTAAAACTTCATAATCTTCTATTATGATATAGTCTGTATGGTGTACGTCATTTGAAGCTATTTTCAAACTAGCAGAGGACATTTAAAAAACATGTCTTTAAAAACGCCTGAAAAAGCGACGTCAGCTGACCGCACGGAACAGCGCGCCATCATAAAATTGTGTCGACTGAGGTAAAACACCAATAGAAACAAAACAAACGATGGAGGAAACAGGAAAAACATCGAAATAGTTCGAGTTTACTTATCCACAAGTGACACAAGCGATAATTTGATGGAGTATGCGATTGTACCCTCATACCAAACGGTGAATGCGACAAATTACTCTCAGGTAAACCCAGGACTACGACGTTATAGAAACGTCGTTATAACTCAACGTCAGACTGGGCCGTACGTGCGGCATGTATAGGCAATGTATATATAATGATAACTCCAATACGAAAATGTACATTGCTCTGATTTTTATACATATACATTATTATACTCTACATTAAAATATTATAATACTTTCCTGATAATGGCGCCGTTATTTTGAATAATATTACATGTGTCCACGAACTTTTTGGACAACCCTCGTATGTGTTGACAATTTACACATTGTTATGGAGTTCTACTTTTGTGCGAGACTGTAAATCACCATACAATGAAATACTTTTTTTCATGCTACTTGAATAGTTTCAATTCATAATGGCGTTTCGTCTTCCTTCTAAGGGGTACATGCGTTCAACTTGCAGACTTTATTTCGGCGTTCATTTTTTTAACAAGAGGCCAATAGGCCTTAACGGTCACCTGAGTAGCATAACCCATACACAAACTTGTCAAGGAGTCTCGTATATGCATTTAATTAAGTTTTATTCTGGAATAGAACAATTTTTAATTTGTAATGACGACCACCTCCCTGCCTGAAATCTTTCAAAAAGGACTATTAAACCTATAATTTTAGTGAAAAACTTAAAAGATCATAAAAGAGTGCATGGCCTGATATTGAAAAGGTGCAAGACTGATAGAAAATAATTTAATAATAATAACAAGGTGGCTATTCATGTTTTATCTAAAACAACCTCCCATCTCCCATCACCCCAGGGCAGATAGAAACTCTCCCTATGGGCATTTAAACAAACGAAAAAAACCCCAGCTTTATCGATAAAAGCCATCATGAGTTACTCACTTCTCCTGTTCCTGATTTGAATATTCAACATTCGTTGAGAATCACCATCTGGCATATATACCAAAATCATTTTACCTTTATATCAGTGATTTTAGTTAGCCAGTTAATACTTTACTATTAACAAGTCTATTTGTTTATTTTGAAAGTTCAAAAACTGTTTTTGTTTCAAATGATAAAAAGCCTTGCATAACTCTTTTGATCATACAACTTCTTTATAATTACGTTATATTCAATGATTAATTACTAAATATGAACAAGCAAAGGAAGATAACTCCATTAGGAAGAAGCAAGGGAAAACGATATGTAATTATAATTGGGGCGATTATAAAGTCTCCCAAACGAACGAGGCTATCATATAGAGTAGGAATGACCCACAAAGTTTCACGATGTTTCCAGGGGTCCTTTACTATATATCAGGTGAACTAACATGACCAAGAACAAGAATATATATGGTTTAGGGGTGGGGATATTAACAGTTTTTAAGATATTCGGGCACTACCAGCTGTTTGAGGGGGGTCAGGACCACCCCCAGGGCCCATGACCTACATACCATATGATGCCCCTTGACACAAGGAACAAGAATATATATGGTTTAAGGGTGGGGATCTCAACCGTTTTCAAGTTATTTGTGCACTTCCTGTTTGAGGGGGGTCAGGACCATCCCCGGGGCTCATGACCTACATACCATTTGATGCCCCTTGACACAAGGAACAATAATATATATGGTTTAGGGGTGGGGTTCTTAACCGTTTACAAGATATTTGGGCCCTTCCTGTTTGAGGGGGCTCAAGACCACCCTTGAGGTCCATGACCTACATACCATTTGATGGCCCTTAACACAAGGAACAAGAATATATATGGTTTAGGGGTGGGGATATTAACCGTTTTCAAGATATTTGTGCACTTCCTGTTTGAGAGGTGGTCAGGACCAGCCCCAGGGCTCATGACCTTCATACCATTTGATGGCCCTTAACACAGGGAACAAGAATAAAGAATATATATGGTTTAGGGGAAGGGTTCTTAACCGTTTTCAAGATATTCTGGCACTTTCTGTTTGAGGTGGGACAGGACCACCCACGGGGCTCATGACCTACATACTATTTGATGCCACTTAACACAAGGACATCATATCCATGCCTTTAGTTTTTCACAAATATATACAGGCGTAGAGAAGAAGATTTTCTAAAATTTAATACATTTTTACTATATGGCCATTTTGGCCCCACCCTTGAGCCTGAACCCCTGACCCAGGGACCATATATTTCATAATTTTGGTAGAGGGCTTCATGGACATCATAGCCATGCATTTAGTTTTTATCAAATATCTATGTGAGTAGAGAAGAAGATTTTCTAAGATTTAAAACATTTTTACTATATGGCCATATTAGCCCCACCCTATAACCTGAACCCCTGACCCAGAGACCATAAATTTCACAATATTGGTAGAGGGCTTCATGGACATTATAACCATGCATTTAGTTTTTAACAAATATCTATGGGAGTAGAGAATAAGATTTTTTAAGATTTAATACATTTTTACTATATGGCTATATTGGCCCCATCCTTGAGCCTGAACCCCTGACAAAGGGGCCATGAATTTCACAATTTTGGTAGAGAGCTTTATGGACATCATAACCATGCAATCAGTTTTTTCCTCACATGTGTGGGAGTAGAAAAGAAGATTTTTGAAAATTTGGCTGTTTTTTTTTTCATATTTTGCCCCACCTGTGGCACCCTGGGGGTGGTAGAGCCACCAATTTCACAATTTACATTCCTTTTACCATAGAGATGCTTCACACCAAAAATGGGAACAATTGGCCTTGAAGTTTTTAAGAAGAAGTTAAAAATGTAAATTGTTAACGCACGACGCACGACGACGGACGAAAACAGATAGCAACAATAGGTCACCTGGGTTTACTCAGGTGACCTAATAAGGGGAAGGTAAGTGACATGGAAGTGACATGGAATTCGAAACGTCGGTTACATCAACAAGATGAGTCAGCAGCAGCTACTTAAACCCTCCTGTTAAAGTGAGAGCTTATACTGTGGTTTCATCAATATTCGTGGAATAGCAATTTTCGTGGATTTCGTTGTGAAGTTGATCCATGAAATCAAATGTTCATTGAAGTGCAATTTCTATTAACATTTTGTATTGATGGGGTCATTGGCCACGAATTTACGTATCCTTGAAACTGTGATTTTCACTTTATCCACGAAAATTGATACCCTTGAATATTATTGAAACCACAGTATTTCATCATTTATGCATGAAACCCATAAAGTGCTATTCGAAAATTACGCAAAGGTGAATAAATCTGATTAAGAAAGTTCAAATGAAAAAAATGAAAGTGATGCTGCAGGAAGTTGAATAGACATCTAGCCCACCTTAAAAAAATGTTTATAATGTGAACAAAACCCATTGCTTTTTTTTCCAGCCAGACATCCTCAGTAAGCCATGAAAACGGCAGATATTTCGGACTAAGCCAGAAGATGCATATTTAACACCTTTTCGATAAGAGCAACTTTAAAGTGTTAAATCAGCACCACCATCTGCACCGTGACCATTTTGGCCACACCCTGCATTAAGAACCGCTATCCTATACACTGTATGAGTGTTTTGGCCCCGCCCTAGATTCAAATCCCTACATTGGGAGACATGAAATTTAAAACTTTTATAGGTGGCTTTATTTTCTTGCTTTATAGTTATGAAGTAAGTCAGTTTTTATTCAGTATCAGCAAAAGTAAAGACGAATTTTTAAACATTAATTGCATTAACACTATAAGACTATTTTGGCTCCGCCCTAGAGTCAAAACCCATACTCCAGTGGACATGAAATTTACAATTTAGTAGAGGACTTCCTGGTTAACATAATTATGTCAGTGTTTCTTACAGATGTGCGAGAGTGGAGAAAATTTTAAAACTTTATATACATATCACGATATGGCCGTAAAACCCTCCCCCCTACGGCCTGAATCCCTGACCCAGGGGCCATGAATATCACAATTTAGATAGCGGTGTTAGTGGACATGATGACCATGCATTCAATTTTTTCTCTCCACCTGGTGGGAGTAAAGAAGAAGATTTTTTTAATTTCACCATATGCCTATATTGGCCCCGCCCTAGGACTTCAAACCGTGCATTTCGTTTTTAACAAATATATATAGGAGTCGAGAAGAAGATTTTCTAGGATTTAATACATTTTTACTATATGGGCATATTGGCACCACCCTAGAGCCTGAACACCTGACCCAGGGGCCATGAATTTCACAATTTTGGTAGAGGGCTTCATGTGTGGGAGTAGAGAAAAAGATTTTTGAAAATTTTGCTATTTTTTGGGCATATTTGACCCCCGGAGGTGGTAGAGCAATGAATTTCACAATTTAGATTCCTCTTACCATAGAGAATGTATTAGAGATGCTTCACATAAAAATGGGAACAATTGACCTTGTAGTTTTCAAGAAGTTAAAATGTAAACTTGTTAAGGTGGCACGGGACAGGTTTTTTTTATACAATTAATTGTAGCCAGGGGATGTGTGTCTTCGGAACTCTGTAACTAGAATTTCCTCAGTTCCCATTCAGCACAAATACCTTTAATTCACTTGGCCAATCACCACTTTCTGAAGAAAATTACTAGTCAAAACCTGTAAAATTTTCTACATACTGAATTTTATGAGATTTTGACCCTTTCACATTTTGCAAATTTTTCATGATTTATCAGCTTTTTAGACCTCCCCCAGCTAATTCCCTGTAAAGGGTTGACCTTCCGTACCGTGTGCATGTTGCACCATCACATGTCAGAAACTTCGCGGTCTGTAGTTTACAATATCCCATCCACCTACTTTTCGTGTTATTTTACCTCCCGTCTGTCACTTGCAATTTCACTGTGTAAAGTCAACACAACAGTCGTAGCCGCGGTTTTGCATTTTACTTCTGATTCTCATGTACCTAACATATGGAGCCTACATATTGCATGTGAATTTCAACAAGAGACATCCCTCTAACTAATGATAATCATTAGAAATAATTTCATGAATTTTAGCAACACTCATAAGCCTTCAAGTACAGCAACTCTCAATTTTACAAAAAAATATTGACCGGGTACTTTATCCGAAACTGTCCCTTGCTACCTAACGCACGACGACGGATGAATACCAATTGCAATATGTCACCTGAGCGACTCGGGTGACCAAAAATTCGTGTATAAAGGACGACAGACTTTATTCGCTTTTGGCATATAGTGCGCATCTAGATGGACTGATTGTTACGAACATTGAATTTTCAAAATATTACGTCCCAAGTATAAAACGTTATGAAAAATCGCTTTTGACCTAATACATATATAAAATGAATATCATTCCGACCCCTCTCCCGGAAAAAAAATCTGGATATGCGTATTCCACAGGCACTTGGCGTTATTAAGTTATATATTTTTCTCATAATGAAATATATCGGTGCTACCCTTTGCCTAAAAATACACTTAAAATACACAAGGTATGGGGCTGGAACTTCCGCTTGAAACTCATGGGTAAAATAATTTTGCGATCCTCTCCGTCACCCGATCGGTCTTTCAATTGCAAACGCAAAATATTCGGTTCCTTCGACAACTCTTAATAACCGACCCACTGGAAAATCCAGGAAGGAGCGAAATGGGGTGGTACCCCTTTGCTATCACAAATAGAAGCGGTGGGATTGTTAGAAAATGCCAAAAAAACGGAGCTGAACTTGGTGTTGGTTATTCCAAGTACAGTTTTTTTTTTAAAGATGCGCATCCGATTAGGGACAGGGTTTAAGCGTACATTACTGATTTACGTCATTAAAAAAGTCTTTATCATTGATTTATCATAGGTTATCATAGAAGAGAATGGTATTTAACATTAGCCCTCTGCATTCGCAATTCACGGAGGAGTGTGCTCCACGTAATTTGGAATAAGAGACCTTGTGTTGTTTTAATATAGGTGATTTCTTATCACAGAGACAGTTAGCCCGGATATTTTTCCATCCCATTCAGATATATGCATTAACTGCGAACTTTTAAAGATAACAGTAAAGGACATTTAGGACACTTTCGGCAAAATATTGTTCTACACTGGACATTAGATTACGACACACAACATTGGGGAGATTCGTGCAGCAAAATACAGACATATTGAAGAGCTGCCATCCCTTACGATTTTGGCGTAAGACTAACAGAGTAAGCGGCTAAATAACACCTTACGATTTCTCTTTTTATTCTTCTGATTTCGTTTTTTTTTATCAAAGTTTGGAATACCGGAATTTTAATATCCGTCCGTCTGTAGTTTTACTATTATAATAAATATAGTCAGAATCTCAACAGCGCTTATCAGTATCTCGATTCGTTTTTAGAAGGCAGATTTTTTGCAATAACATTCATGGCAATCAAAATGGAAACCACCGAAACGTCTAAGTCGTCTAAAACTTCGAAAAGGAAAGCTAGCGAAGATGAAAATAATAATACTCCCCCTAAAAAAAGGGCAGTGGAATTAAAAAATTTCGACTATTTTTAGCTCACCTGAACTGAAGGTTGAAGTGAGCATTTCTGATCACCTGTTGTCCGTATATAAACTGTTGTTAACATTTTAATCCACTGAGCCAAATTTAACCAAACTTGGTACAAAGCATCATTATGAGAGGGGGATTCTAAATTGTTAAAAATGGCTAAACCTTTTTAAAAAGGGAGATAATCGCGAAACAGTGAGTATAGGGTGTGTGTCTTTTAAAATCGTCTTCTCAAGAACCACTGCACCAGAAATTATGTTTGGAAAAACATTTCTATATTTGCATTATTTTCTAAGATATTTCTCTGTGAAGAGAATTTGACTTGAGCATTCAATTCAAATAGATGAATCTTGTTCATAAGCAAAACGTATCCCTCTATTATTTTTTTGCATCTTTATTATCATTTACTTATTAAATTGCCATTCTATGTGTCCTTACAAGAGATGCATTATACTCAAGTGACCATTATGGACTACGAGCCTATCGTTTTCTGTCAAAGAGAGGGCGACTTTGCATGGTTTAACTGCTGTTACAAGCCGGTATGGTTGGCACAGGGTTCTACTAAAGGATGTTTATGAAATAGAAAGAGCATGATTGAATGTGTTTTGCAAAGACCTTTCACTGCCTTTTCATTTTCAAACTCCTATACACTCTTATTTGTTGAATTTTGATTTTGGCTAGCTGACCCGTATCTATAAATTGCCACATGATTACAATTATTACAATCAGTTAGAAGGATAAAGATAAATGTTTCCCGGTGTTAATAACAAAACCCTTTACCGATAAAGACCTTAGGAGTCTTGATCTTCAAGACTTGCGATCTTCGACAATTTAATAATATTAGTTTGATAAAAATAGGCGTCTGGATGATCGAAACTTTGACCTTTGTCGAAATGAAAATTTGAAACATTTAGACAAAACTGGAGAATACTGTTATCAAGAATTAGGCAATGAAAACGCGGACATCTTAAATTGCATTTGAAAATCGCCTGCACAGACATTCAATCGCAAATGAAGAGTAGGTACCTGTTATATTCTAACTTGAGTTCACAGAAGCTCAACAACGTACCATTCTATACAGTCTAATAACAACTACCAGTCTAATTTTCTACATGCTGTGTTAACGATGGCCAGCAAAAAGGAAAGACAAGACATATCCTTTGCACAGAAATACGAGGTCCTTCAACCTTTCGAACAGAAATATCGCAATCCGAAATTGCCTGCATTATCATGTTTCACCCAGTGTGTCTGTAATCGCTAAAAGCAGACAACATATCAATGATGACTACAAATTGGGTGCCAATCCAGATAGAAAGATACAACGCACTTAAAAATCTACCAACGTCGATCGAGCACTGCTTGAGTGGTGCATCGGGACATCCCCTTGAACGGACCCATCCTAATAGAAAAAGCAAAAGAACTACACTGAAGACTTTAACCCAAGTAAAGGCTGGTGGAAAGATAAAAAAACATGCATGGCGAGAAAAAGACCGAAAAACGTGTCCGAAAAAACGAGAAAAACGGACACCAATGCTGCGTAACACGGAAAGAACAACATGTTCCCTCAATTTCTTCTCGATTACGAACCAGAAGACATCTACAACGCAGATGAAACAGAGCTGTATTACAGAGCGGTTCCAGATGGCACCCTTACCTTCAAGAAAGAAACTATCAGCGGATCAAATAAGTCTTAAAACCTTGTTACAGCCTCAGTGATTTTAAACATACATGTAGTAGATGCGACAAAAGACGACTACTGTTGATCGGCAAATGCAAGGATTCCAAATGGAAAAAGAGCCTGCCTGTGAGGTACAAATCAAACAAGAACTCATGGATGTCATCGGAAATCTTTAAGTCCTGAATAACTCTAGATTCCCGCTAGAGGGCGATCTGTTTATTGTGATAGGGAATCATCCTCAATTTCAAGTGCACATACACACTTACAAGCGAAGTTGTGAAAAAAATCCTGTGCGATATTAAAAATTCCACGCTGTACGCCAACGACCTCGCCAAACGTGTTACCCTGCTGGAAGATGTGTTGATGTTAAACAAAACATTGGAGTCTGTGAAGCCAGAAACCATCCAGAATTGACTCAGGAAAGCAGGATTTCCCTAGCTCAACAACGACAGACAAAGAGAAGTTGATGCTGATTACACTACAATTCCAGAGGGCTTGACAGAAGAAATAAATTGTTGATTCACTGTTCGCTTTAAGTGTTTGTTTGTAATACATTTGATTAAAAAAAATAACATCGCTTTTTTATTACACAAGAAATAAATTACGCGAATCAAGCATAGTAAGAATTAATGATTGTATTCCAAACATTCAAACTACCCATTATTCTCTGCGTTTTCGCACACAGAGACACTACCAGGTACTGCATACCGAAAAGGAATACTATATGTAAGATTATGGAAAAGATACTTTTTAAATATATGCTTAATTACATTAAGGATCATGATTTTGTTGTTTAAATACCAATCTGGCTTACAGCCTGGGGAGGGATTCTACTGTAAATTAATTGGTGGAAATTTATGATAATATTATGTCAAACCTTGACAAAGGAAGAGACATACGTTTTACTTTTTGTGATATTTCAAAGGCATTTGATATGATGTGGCAGATGGCATTGATATTTAAACTGAAAAATCTTGGTTTTGGTGTAAATATCCTGGGGTGGATTGATGATTATCTTAACGATAGACAACAAGGAGTGAATTAAGAAGGGTTTTCATCTATTTATAAAACTGTACATGCTGGGAGTATCCCAAGGATCACTGCTTGGTCATTAAGCTTATTGTTTTCGTACTGTTTCTTATTATTAAGATCTTCCGTTTCCAACGGAAGACCTTATAGTTTTCGTACTGTTTCTTCTTCTTATTTTTTTCCCCACAAATTTTGTGCACGCGATTTCTCGAAAACTATCCAACCGATTTCAACCATTGATTGGAAGTGATCTGAATTTATTTTGTTTTTAATATTTTTGCCGTCGTCACTTCCGGTACCGATTTATCGCTGATTTTGTAAGTTTTTCGACCCACTTTGTGCACACAAAAACTCAAAAACTATCAGAGATATGGATATGAAATTTTCAGGATAGATAGATGATAGTTTAAAGTTGTTCCGAATGTTTTTGTTTTTCGCCAGTGGCGCCATTTTTTAGAGCTCGCCATGGCTCGAAAATTGGGTACCAATTTTTACATTCACCCCCCCTTTTTTTTTGGTTCAGAAGATTTCTTAGAGACGGTTGACAAGTTTTTTTTTTGAAATTTTCAGAACTGATAGAAAATAATAATATCTGCATTTGCTTATTTCATTTTTTAAAAATTCATTTCCTCTTGTCCGTTTCCTGTCCCTCGACAAAAAGCTTGTAACATTGAGATCTCAAAAATGATAAGGACTTGAGCATTCAGACTTTGTAGGATAATAGACCTATAATTGTAGATGACTTCAAACTATTTTGTTTTGTTCGTCATAACTTCCGGTCGTCACCGGAAGCATTTCAAAAACTATCTTATTACGCATTTAATTTATTTTCACATAGAATTGAAATATAAGTATAAAGCCTTATATATGTCATCTATTCGATGTTAAAGAAACCGCTTTCAATTTGTCAATCATCACTTCCGGTCCTCACTGGAAGGGTTAAAACAAATCAAGTTGTTTAAAATTTTTAACTGTTTTTGTTCACAAAACTTTTATTAATAATAGACAATTGATTGAACATGTTTTTAACGGGTTTTATTTTGTTAACCTCACTTCCGGTATTCACGGAAAGAATTCAAAAATTAATTTTTTAACAAGTTTAACAGACTTTCTTGGGTGTTTCATCAAGCCTGATAAACAGTGACGTACAATAGGAAAAATGTACAAGAAATACTAGGTTTTATTTCCATTAATCACTTCTGTTTGTCCGTTTCCGGTCCCGAGACAAAAAAAAACTTAGTTTCAACAAGATCTCAGATTTGGCAGAGAGTATCGATATTTCATTGTATCATATAAAAGAAATCGGGCGGAAGACCTACTCGTTACTCGTTACGAGATCTAGTATATTTATTTTATTGTTTAAAAGAGTCAATTTCAGTGAATAAATTAACATTAACTACCTTGAAAATTGCAAGATCCACAAATACACTTCCGATGAGCCTTACTTCCGGTTTTGACTTAAGGTGGAATAACACATCATCACAAAATGGCTGACCTCTGATCGAAACCATATTTCGTTTTATTAAAAGGATTTTTCGACGGCAACATGTAACTAACTTCATAGGCGAGTGGATAAAGTGTCGGACTTGTGATCCGTACATCCCGAGTTCGAATCCCGCAGGGGCTTTTGTTGTTAATTACTGAATTGAATTTTTTTTTAGATATTCATTTTTATCCCCAAACTGCAAATTTTTAGCTTATTTGACATATGCACAGTTAATTTATCATTATATATTTGATAATCAAATAATTTACTGTTAATTTGAGTGACTTTTTCCAGGTGTGTTATTCCACCTTAATTAAGGATTACGTTTACTCAGGGGCGAAAAAACTTCCACTAATAGGAACGAAAAACTACTTATTGTACATTGTAGCCCTACTATGCTACTGGTGCTATTTTTCACTTTTAAATAACTAGGTCAGTGACCTAATTTTTGTGCTAGTGACCTCTGAATGTTTATTAAGAAATTTGTCAAAATTGTCAACCCTTTCCAAAGGTTTCTTTCTTTTGAAATTATTAGAAATAACAAAACAATTTGTTAGTTGGAATTTTTTTTTATTGTGAACAAAGGTTGAGTTTATAAATTATTTTGATATATTCGCTCTCTCACTTCTCACATACTGACATTTTCATCTCGTATTGTAAAAATCATATAAAAAAAGAGTAGGTTAGTTGCTTGTGAACTATGAAACAGAATGCCTAAGCAGTAAAACTACAATCCATGAAAAAAAAACAAAAACAAAAAACAAAAACAAAACAAAACCAAAAACATAAGAAATACTAAAGTGATGTATTATTGTACACATGTCACATCTAAACTGCCAGATGATTAATAAAATCATTCCAAGGAGACCATGCTTTTTCAAATTCTTCAATTTCTGATTTCTCAATATAAATATACTTTTAAATCTGGTATTTTTGGTTTAAAAAGTGTAGAAGCCCTAAAATATTTGGCGTCTTATTTTGTTTTAAACATGAAAATATATGTTGCCTTGTATATTATATTACAAAGTTTAGAATTCTGTTCTCCCCATTTAAGAAATAAACACCAAATAATACATTACAAACATCAAAACTAACATTTTTGTAGCATTTCTCATATATAAGTATACTAATTGCATTCCATAGAGGTTGTATTTTCTTGCATGTTGCAAAAACGTGTTGTATAGTTTCAGGCAAATCATTAAAAAAAGTACAGCAATCAGAGGTAGTAATTCTGATTTTCTTAAGATAATATTTAACAAGAAGAATTCTATGGAGAATTCTATATTGTAACCAGTTAACAGTTGAATCGTTGGTAGTTCTCAAACATATTTTAAAAACATCCTGTACACACAGATCATTTGGCAAAGTATCACATAGCTTAGCATTCCATTTGTTGATAGCTGTAGGTACACAATCATTGGAGGATAAACATATGTATATATGCTTTGTTACTTGTTCTTTCCAAAAATAGACTCATAATAAAATGGCATAAATGTAGTGGAGTCTCTCTTCAAAGTAGACTTATCAATAGACAAATATGTCAAGTATTTTGATATTGCACATATTACACTATTATATAACATTGGAGGTATATATGAAAAATGGAATCTTTCAGCAAATTCTATTCTTGATAATATGTTTCCATTTTCATTCAAAAAATCTCCAATGAATTTAGCTCCTTTCATATACAAATCTTTGATAAATACATATTTACATGCAATTTTTATATTAGAGTTGTACCACACAGTAATATTGAAAACATTCTTGGTATTTAATGAGCTTTTGATAATTTTCTTAGTATAGCAGAGCCAAGAATTAAAGACAGAAGGGTGATGGGTCTCCAGTTTTTCAAATACTGTCATGGTTTGTCACCTTTTGGTAAACATGAAATAATTCCCAATCTCTGGAAAATAGGAAGCTCCTTTTTCAAAAAAAATAAAATTGATTGCATTTAAGAGGAAAAGGTTAGATCCTTCCAAAAGAATTTAAAAAAATTCAACCGTAAAACCATCACTACCTGGTGATTTGTTATTTTTCATATTTTTTTTTTAACCTCAAGAACTTTTTCAGAGATTTCAGCTTCTAGCGAGCTAAATATATCTGGTTCTAACTTAGGAATTTCTACATTAATAATTTCTACAAGGTTAATATTGATTAAATCTGAATCAGCACATGTATATAGTTTTTCATAGAATTCTTTGACATGATTCAATATGTTCGATTGCTTGTGTATGATATCCCCTTCTTCAAGTTCTACTTTTTTGATAGTTTTGTTCAAAACATTCCGAGACTCTAAATTTAGAAAATATTTGTTGGTTTTTCTCCCTGTTCGATCCGTCTTGCTCGAGATCTTATGAAATGGCCTTGAAGTTTATGTTTTCTTAAATTTTCAAGATTTAATTTTTTTGTTCTATTAATTCAAAATTAATGTGTTCTTGAGATTCTAAGGATATTATTTCCCTGATTAGGGAGATTTCAATCTTCTCTCTTTCCTTTTTCGTATGGGATGAATATGAAATAGAAATAGTAAGACCCCTTATTTCCATAAGAAGCACCTCTAGGAATATACTGTCATCTATATCCTTACTGAAACATGTATGAATATCAGCATTGTATGCATACTGACTCTTTACTCTGTCTATAGTTTCCTTAACTTTATGAATGAAAACCATATCTGTCAGTAAACTATTTTAAAATTTCCAAAGCCCCCCTACCTCTTTCAATAGGGTTAAACTTTAGTTCTAAAATCACAATAGAATGATCAGATCTGTAGCCTGATCACTCCTCCATGGCACCTGATCCTACCTCTATCTTGGAGGTCCGTGTTGCTCTGCTTTGAATTTGTATTTCGTTTTATGGATTTTTGAGACGGTTGACGGTTTGTTATTGTCATTTTTTCATTAATATCAAAATTTTCTATTATATTAGACAGACTATTTGAAATCAAAATATAATCAAGGCGACTTTGTTTTAAAGGCGTTTTTTTTCTTATGATAAAATATGAATACCTTAATTAATTTCATATTTCAATGAATCGTTTTAAGCTTATATTTTGAATTTAATTGAGTCTGAATTTCCTTTATCAATTTCAAAATTCTACACATTTAAATTTTGATCGAGTATTACAAAAAACTGACGAATAGGAGTTCCAAACCATTGATTGCCGAAACTATTTTTACCGTCTATATTCTGTTGACATAAATTATATAACGTCAATGATCAAATTTTCAAGATATTCTATCAGGAATTAATTTTGTGTATTTTTAAGATTTTTCTTATCGCGTGCCAACCAGTGATATAAAATTATATACATAAGATAATATAACCTTAAAATATGTAAAATTGTATGAAAAAAATACGTTGAAACATAACTTTTGCAATTACATTGCTACAGAAAGTTTTTAAGAGAAAATAATGAAAAAATTAGTCCGAGTTTCCTCTGTTTCAATATATATATCTACCTTTGTTGTAGCATATCTTTATCAAATAAATGAAACATGGATATCCATATCGATATTTTTTATAACATTGTTATTTTGTGTTTTTAAAACAACAATCGACTTCAGGTAACCCTATTGAACTTTGCAAAAATATTTTTTGAAATCTCAAACCCTGAGTAAATCATAAATGTAATCCTTAAAGCTGAACACCGCTCGTAAATAGGCACTGTCCGCCATATTTCTCTTTCAATACTGTTGTCCCTAGAACCCCTATATAAGGCGAAGACCTCTAAACAGTTAAAAGTACTTTGCTGTAGAGGTCTCACCTGTGTGGACGTACATCTTACCTCGCCGTGTTACTCGGTCGCAATGAAATTCTCAAGTTTTACGCACTTTTTTCAAGCTATGAGAATACTAACATCAAATAAATTGGTCAAAGCATTATTTACAAACAGAATATGCACATAGAATGAGAAATAAATGCATAAAATCCAAAGAACACGAAAGGAATACTACACGTCGGCCACGAGTTTCAGGTGTGCAATCGGGTGTAACGAAATCGAAGGGTTTATATACCAGGTATCTGTGTGACGGGGCCTATTTACGAGCGGTGTTCAGCTTTAATCTAACAAGGCATTCACGAGACAATTCGTTTTAAAACAACTTTTGAATACAGTAGATAAACCACAAAGCTCTGTAAAACTTTCCAGTTTTCTTGATTTAGAAAGCACATTCTTTCTTTGAAATAGAGGGATGTTTAAAATAGCGATGGCACTTGCCAAGGCACAGGTTAACATATCCAAGCCACGTTTTTTTAAACGTGACTAATCCTATCTGGCAAGCACTGTCGCTAATTTGACAGTAATTTGGGAAGTCAGAGTGTTATACAAGCTACTCATGAGTGTCTAGCACGTTAAAAAAGTGTGAAACTCACTTGACAGGCGTTATATTTCTGTTGTATAAAGCGGAGTATCATCAAATATTACCGCCCGGTTAATGAAGCAAAATTTAAAGTTAAACAGTGTTTGGTGGTTTGCAATTGGCCCTATAGTTTTAAGCAGATAACTGACAATCGGTGTTCATAAAAGCTTATTGAACTAATAACAAAATAACATTTTAAGAGGGCTGGATGGTCGTGACCATCTTTATAATAATCTCCTTAAGACAGAGCTTTGTATAAAGATATAGAAACTTATTTGTATTTTTGTACACTAATTCATAGTTTTTGGCCCAAAATATCATAGTATTACGGTATTTAAATTTATAAGGTAGATCTGATGGGTACTCTGTTGACAATCTAGCCTCCTTAAGAGAGTAATATATATACTTTGTTTTTCATAAGAATAAATGATGGTGTATATTATTAATGGTAATTTCATCTAAATTAAATCAATCCAAAAAAGGTTACAATTCAAATATTTAACAATTTATTAAAATTCTGTAGTTGTGTGGTCGATCTTGTTGGATTTTTTTTTTATCAATAAGTTTTATTTACATGAGTTTGTTTTAAAATACATGTATATAAGGACTTCATTTATAAAAACTTAATAAAGTTTTGATTTTAAATTAGTCCAAAGTTTTCAGAGAAGATATAGAAAATCTGAAAAGTTTACATACAGACTGCTGACAATCAGAAAAATCTATTGAACCTTCGGTCAAGTTAGCGAAAAACCAGCAAAAATTTTAAGAGCATGGTCACGACTTTGGTCAAAAATTATTTTTCCGTTTTATAACGTTTACAATGCTTCAGTAAGGTATTTCTAATAGTCAACCTAAATTTTAGAGTCTGCCGTCAAGTTATAAGCGAGATACGCAGCTCATAATTCTGTTATGTAAACAAATATCGGGACATGTTTTTATTTACATTTTGAATGTTGAAAAGAAATTCAAATATCGGACCTAAAATGAGATGACAAACGCTGGGATCTGTTTTTAATGTTCAATATGAATAAGCAGATAGAAAATCACTTTGAAAAGAATTTTTACCTTAATATAGAACCAATGTAAACAAAAACATGGCACGAGCCTTGTTTACATGACAAAGAATTGTGAGCTCTTTGTCTTGCTCATAATACTCCGACATACACTCAAATTTTGGTTGATCATTAAAATGCATTACTATGCATTGTAAACAATAACATTCGACCAAAATTGTGATCATGCCCTTTTAAGAATATGCACATATTTTTGCTATTGGTGGACAGGATTACAGCAGGGACGTATATACTAACGGGATTGGCAACTTCTACATTCGCCATGTTTACTTCCCAAACTATCACGCGCGTCATAACAAGTTTTTAAATTTCTGTTCAATCCCTGTAAATTATGTCGTTTTTTATTAGATTATTTATTTCCTTTTGTTAAAAGGGATAGGTTTTTCATACATTTTTAATCATATACTGTAAATTAATTTAGATATAAAGAAAATAAACATCGATTTTTACGTAATCTCGGAAATGGGGCGAAAAACGGGTCTCGGGGTTTTAAGAACTCCGTCGTAATTATGATCAGATCAGGGTTATAAAGTACAAATAACAATTCTAAAATAATTTTTAGATAGCTTTATAAAGGTTTTATTACGATATACCTGGTAACATCATAGATATATGAAGTTAAAAATGACCTACGAAATCACGTACCGCGCGTGATTTCAGCGAGACTTGCAAGAGTTGCCTATCCCGTTAGTATATACGTCCCTGATTACAGCAAAACGATTTGTGTATATTGTAAATGGAATTGTAATAAAGACCAATTTTAAAAACAAACTGCAACATATATTTTTAAAATACAGGTAACTCTCGATACCTCGAAGTGCACGGGACCGCGATAAAACTTCGAGAAATCGAGAGTTCGAGGTTTCAAGAGTCCGGAATTTTCCGGGTTGGCTTTCAGGTTTTAAATTTAGTTTAACCGGATGTTATGATTTGACTCTTCATTTTAATGCCCAAGTTACACATGAACTTGTAACAACGATGTTTCTTTGTGTTTTCCAGGTGAATATATCGGATCAAGATGTTAAAAAAGGAATATAATTAAGAAAATTGTATATTACAATAGTTTATAATGTAAGGTGTTTTTAAATTGAATAAAACTAAGAATATTATGTCAAATCATCATTACATGATGTCCATTACGTGGTGTGAATATATCTTTAAACTTGGTCAAATCTTTATTACGTGATGTCAAAAGCACATTACGTGAAGTAAACATGTCTTTACATGATGTCAACTTTTTACGTTGTGATGTAAAATCATCCTTACGTTATGCCAACATTGTACAACTGAAGGTCAATACATCATGATATTATTTCGACACTGTATTACATGGGGCAAATCTATCCTTACATTATGTCAACATTTTATTATATGCTATCAATATATCCTTACATTATATGAACACTGTAGTACATATCGCGATTCTATCCTTACATTATGTCTACATTTTCTAACATGCTATCAATATATCCTTACATTATATCAACACTGCAGTACATATCGCGATTCTATCCTTACATTATGTCAACATTTTATTACATGCTATCAATATATCTTTACATTTTATCAACACTTTAATACATGGTGTTAACACATCCTTTCATTATGTCAACACTTTATAACTTGATGTCAAAAGTACATTACGTGATGCGAAAATATCTTGACATTTTGTCTTAACTTTATTACGTGATGTGAATAAATTTTTAAATTAGGCCAATTCTCTATTCCGTGATACACAAGCTCCATTACTTTAAGTCGAAACATCATTCCGTTATACAAGCACGAATATCCTCGGCCTTTATATATGTGTCATGTTTTAAATTCAAAAATTTACAACATGACATATACATAGAAACGGTACGCCGATTTACCCAAATGGACACAGAAAACCCCCAACAGTAGATACTAGTAAGAAGCAGTGGTTTAATCATACTAGAATGAAAAAAAAAAAAAAAAAAAAAAAAAATATATATATATATATATATATATATATATATATATATATATATATATATATATATATATATATATATACACACAGTCAAACTTCGTTATCTCGAACTAGATGGGACTGTTTAAAAACTTCGAGATATCAGAGTATTCGAGATATCGAGGGTGAAATACTTAAAAAATAAGTGGTTGGGACTTACAAATCACTTCGAGATATCGAAGTTCAACTGTATATATATATACGGATGCTTTTCTGAAAGCTCTAAGGGACTTAAGTGCTGACAATTTAATTTCCCGAGAGTGAATGTACATCTACGTATTTAAACATTGAATTTTTAGTTTAAATAGACCTAAGATATAAAAACAAGACTTTAAAAAATACAAGTCTTCTCGTGTTCACCGGCCCTTGAATACTTAAAATGCACAAAAATCTGAAATTAGCCCCTTTATTGTTGTTTTAAAATTTTATTTTTTGATTTATACTTTTTTTTTTACTTCAAGAGCATTTAAATAAGTTCGTTACTACAAACTCAGTCATTTAGCAGTCAGGGTTCTTTATCGTTCCAAAGCCTTATGTCGTGACGCGGACACTCAGTGTACACATATTTGATTTTCTAAAATCTAGTCTCAAAGAATTTAGTAGTTAAAATATACGTTGGTATTGGTATCTTAAATTAAGGACATCCCAAGTTCGAATCCCGCAGGGGCTTTTGTTGTTATATTATAATTAGATTTTTTTAGATATTTTTTTTCATCCACAAACTGCAAATTTTTTCGCTTATTTGACATATATACAGTTCATTTATCATTATATCTTTCATTATCAAATAATTTACTGTTAAATTGAGTGATCTTTTTCCAGGTGTGTTATTCCACCTTAATAGGAAATAAAATCTACAAATAAATTACAATAGATCGTTAACCCCTATAAAGACCTTCCCAATCTTGATATAGATGGGGTTGGTTTTTATAAAATGTTTGTTTTAGGTAATTTACGGACAGAGGGTAAAAATCAGAAATATGTCATAATAAAACGTACACAAAAAAGAGAGGGGAACTGTATTCGCCGATTTCAGAATTTGTTATTCACTGACAGAAAGGTAAACACTATATTGGTAGAATCGGCACTGTCTCTGATCAGCGTTTGCCTCATACATGTAACTAATTTTTAATTAAATGAAATAATTCGACTGCATGAGTGTTGTTGCATTGTTAACAATTATGATCATGATACATATATTTTCGGCGATAAGTATATATAGAATCGGCGTGAAAATAGGCTGAGAATGAAATTTACGCTCAGTCCGTTCTGTACCAATATCCACACGGGTAATGGTGTTTTGCGGAACGGAACCAGAATTTTAAAAATTAGTCAAGTACTGCTGACATTGTAATTTTAAAGATGTTATACTTGGGAATGTGTTTGGTTTGTTCTAAAGCTCTAACTAATATATAATATTCTCTTGCTAGTTTAAACCAGCTAGTAAGTTCTGCCGTGATAGTATTGTAATGTGTTAATACTAGAGTAGTAAGTAATATATATATATATTTCTTTAAATAATTAAAGATCAATCTTATTTTGAAATGTAATGAATAAAAAATGCTCATTTTTATAAAATTTCTATTCCCCCATTGGGTGACCCTTTACTGGACAAAGTACCAATAGCCCCTGGATCCATTTGGGTAAATCAGCTTACCATTTCTATGTATAGATAAAGGCCGAGGATATCCGTGTTCGCATAACGTAATGATGTTTCGACATAAAGTAATGGAGCGTGCACATCACGGAATAGAGAATTGACCTACAGCGAAGACTTATTCACATCACGTTATTAAGTTTAGACGTAACGTAATAAACTTATGACATCAAGTTATAAAGTGTTGACATAATAAAACGATATATTTACACCATGTAATAATGTGTTGATAAAATATAAAATATATTGATATAAAGTAATAAAATATTGTCATAATGTAAGGATAGATTTGCATTAAGTAATGCAGTATTGACATAATATAAGAATACATTTGCCCCATGCAATACAGTGTCGTCAAAATGTCATGATGTATTGACCTTGAGTTCTACAATATTGGCGTAATGTAAGGATAAATTTACATCAAGTTATAAAATGTTGGCATAACGTAAGGATGATTTTACATCACAACGTAAAAAGTTGACACCATGTAAAGACATGTTTACTTCACGTAATGTGCTTTTGACATCACGTAATAAAGATTTGACCAAGTGTAAAGATATATTCACACCACGTAATGGTCTTTGACATCATGTAATAATAATTTGACATAATGTATCTATAGTTTTATGCTATAAGGCAGCGATGGCGTTCCATACTGGACGGTTCTGTCTTCATCTGTCAGTTCAGCGCAAGTCTGTAGTTCGTGATCGGCGTCGGTGAACTGCTGCAGGACATCGGGGGTGAGGCCGAGCTCTCGTAGTCTGGAGAGGGGGGTGTCGTCGACGAGGTCAAAGTCGTCGTCTTCCTCTGTTTCTAGGGGGCTGCTGGGAGTGAAGTCTGCATGTCTGAAGCAGTTAGAGATGGTCTTCTCTGTGACGCTGTTCCAGGCTTGACTCGGCATGTGAAGGGCAACCAAGACGGAGATGTGCGGGGTTTCTCAGCAGAACTCTCTTCCTGTAGTGAACTTTAAGGTTCTGGATAATCCCCTGATCCATAGGCTGGGTTTTGGATGTTGTGTTTGGTGGCAGGAAAACGATCTCTTTGTACTGCAGTCCGGGAATCTTTGGGTGAGCTGAGCAGTTATCGATGACTAGCGCTATTTTCCTCTTCTTTGTCTTCCTCTTCTTATCTAGCTGCTTGACCCAGGTTATGAAGATCTCTCCGGTCATCCAGGCTTTCTTGTTGGCCAGGTATTCCACAGGAAATGACCGCACGTTCTTAAAGCATCGGGGGTTGGCAGATTTTCCGATGATAAGTAGAGGCAGCTTTTCAGTTCCGTCCATATTGGCGCAAACCATGGCTGTAAGGCGTTCTTTATTCTTCTTTCCACCGTGGCAGTTGACATCATTGAATTCCAGCGTCTTATCAGGCAGCATGCGGAAGAGGATCCCAGTCTCGTCGGCATTAAAGATGTCTTGAGGGGCTATTTGAGATTTTGATTTCTCCCGTCTCGACACCCATAATGGCTTCGTACTTGGTATCAATGCTTTTTATGTTTATTTTTCTCTTGACGCCTTTCCCCCCTAATGCAGACTTTGCATTAGGTGCAGTTTTTACTGATCTGGCTATCCCCCCGGACTGGCCGGGTCCTTCACCAGATTGCTCAGTAATACTGCAATGCGAGAAAACCTGACGCAAGATGGATTTCTGTGTAGCGGCCACTGATCTGGCTATCCCCCCGGGCTGACCGGGTCCTTCACCAGATTGCTCAGTGGTACTAGACAGTTCTGTAAGTACTTCTTCTGCAATAGTCGTCATGATGACATTGATATTGCTATGATTTAATTCTGTATATTTATAATTCATTAAGCTTTGACACCGTCTCAAAATCATCGTCTCGTCTCATAATTATTTTCTCATTTTGACAACGTCTCCTAATTATCATAAGTCACTGGCAATTTTTATTACAGGGTACTGAAATGACAAATTATCAATCAATTATCACCATCCAGTTTACCTGTGCCACTTGCTTAAACTCCCGTGTATTGAACATGGTTTATGTGTGTAATCGATCTTTAATAGATTTTTCATTCGGATCAATAACTTTAAAAGATTCCAATAGGTAAACCTTTTGATCATTTGTATTTTCCTAAATACTCATATCAATGTCATGAAAATCATTGCTGGGGTAATTTTTTTTTATCTCCAACTGTTGGCCGAGTAGAAATTAACAAGGCTGATTACGCAATACGCAAAACATGCATTGAATATTGAAAAACCATCAGGAAAACTTATGTTGTGTTAAGAAACTTGATAAAGATTATTTAAAACGGTACATGCTGTAGTCGATCTTTAATCTAAGATTTTATTCAATAAGATTTTAATTTTATACAAAGGGTAACCATACGCATCACAGAACACAATGACATGCATTGAATTCTGAAAATAGATCAAGAAAACCATATGTTATATTAAGACACTTTATTTTTAACCTGTGGATTTTCAGAAAAGTTGTGCAGTTTTCTTTTTCATTGCCAAAATGTCGGGAGAAGAGAAGTGTGGACTTCATAAGACTAAAGCTGAATATTTGTGTCTGTACCACAGGGAGCCTATTTGTGACGTCTGTAAGCACGAAAAGCGCCATAAATACTGTCCTTTCGAGCAAGATCATTTGGTGGCACTAACGGCCGATATTCCACCATCAGATCAGAAAAGAGAGAAACTTTACCAGTATTGTAGAAAACTCTTCGACGATGTCCTTGACCTTCAAGATGGAGAGTTCTCTCCGCAAGGTGAACTGAAAAACAAACTAAATGTACTTTTCGGTAATTTCAAGTCTAAGATAAATGATCTACAAACTGAATCTGAGAAATGCGTCGATGAGACAAAATCAAACTGTAAACAAAGCTTTGATGATGTTCAACAAAACTGCAGTAAAGTGCTGATTAGTATAGGGAAAGTTATGCAAGAACTGTTCGAACACCCACAAGATTTGTCTAAAATTGGCAAGAAACTAACGCATTACCGGAATCTAGTTGACGATAATGCAAAGGAAAAGAAAGCCTGTGACTCGAAACACCAGTTAGGTTTGCAACTAGCTCGGGTCTTTGATCATGACAAGGTCGTTACATTACAAAAAGAAATTCTCAGCAGTGCATTCATCGACAGTTTGTTCCCGCCAGTGTCAAAACCAAAGTTTGAACCCGTGATGACTCTGGACACAAGCCAGGGATCCCCCGAAGTAAAGATTACTGGATGTACCGTTCTTCTGACCGGAGAGATTGTCCTTGCGGACAACAAAAACTCCAGAGTTTTGATATATACGGCCAGTGGCAACTTTGCGTCAAAAATTGAGGTTAATAACCAACCGTATGATGTCACAGACAGAGAGGGTGAAATATGTGTCACTTTTCCATGTTGTTCCAAAATTAGTTTCATCAACAAAAGTGAGATAACAGGCAATATAAGTACCAGAGGTAGTTGCTACGGGATCGAATATGGAGGAGGAAAACTGGTGGTATCATGTTATTCATCAGGACACAAGTGGCCGTGGGGCTATCGTTTCTGGAAATTTTGCGTCTATGAGAACACCGAGCTCGTACAAGTTATTGAAAAAGACGGGCTCGGGGAATGGTTATATATGAGCAACGGACATTTTGATTTTTGTCCCTTCCGAAATCAAATCGTGTTCCTGTCAACCGATGGAAAAGCTTACCAGCTGTACCTGTCAGGTCCGTCAAGATTACAGTCGTTAGGAGAACTGGGGAGCAGGAATGGGGAGAAACTGACAGCACTGCGGTCCTCGGGGAGTACGATGATAACGTGCCACACAGAGAACACGGGATTCATTCGATACTTGGTGTCTGAGACTTCAGTTCTTCGTCTTCAGGGCTCCATAGCGTCCTCCGGTTCCGAGATTAATTTTGAAAAAAAGTGTGCCGGTGCTATGCACTGTGATGTTCGTTCTAGAGTCCTTGTTGTTTGCGAGAAAAGGGGAAGCAAATATGTCTATGTACTTAAATTTTAACAATGAATGGAAGATCAATACCTTTGATATCTTAAAACTTTAAATTGTGTTGGTACCAGAATAACTGAAACATGTGATAATGAACTCAACAAATATAACCTTTTAAAAACAGAATTAGTTTAATGCGTTTCGTGTAAATTTTGTGGCGTGATATGCATTTATAAATATTTATATATTTATATATTTATGAATATGAGAACACGAATTTTTTAATGTGTACAATCATTGTTTAATTGTTTGGCTGGTAATTTTACATTGGCTTTTTAAATAAATAGTTCTTGAATCTTAATTGTCATCAGTGTTTGAAGACTGCCTTTTCATCAAAGAAACTTTACATATCTTTGGATGATGTTTTAAAGTTAATTTGTTAATACAAGTCTTCTGACTTTCAAATATAGGACCACCATCCTGGTTTTTCTCTCATCTCTGGAGTCATGATTCAATAACAAACGTTTTGAATTATCAAAATTTTAAATATTTTCAAAACTAGTTAAACATATTTAATCTATTTAAATACAACTACATGTAACTTCGTCAGTCTTTCCGTCAGAGTTCGCTTGGAATTTCGAATGTATTTACACAAATGGACTTGTTTGCAAATATGTTTCCATACATGAACCTTCAATTCTGTGTGAACTTTTTTATGACGTCACAATGATTACCCAACGCGCTTATCGTTTGACGGTTGGATTATTGTAAACATAAAAACACGTGGTAATTTTAATTTAATAATTGTGTTCAATAATAAACCAGTTAAAAAGTTCACCAAGATATGAACTTGGTTGGTCTTGAATCATATTCTGTGAAGCCAAACTTCTGAGAAGCCCTTCGGGATTCACAGGTTTGATCACGTGACCAACTAATTTCATATCCTGGTGAGCTTTTTAACAAGTGCTGTTTATTTCTCAATAAAATCCCGTTTCAGTTATAAGTATCTTTAAGCTAGGCTAAAAGAAAAGTCAATAAAAAAATAATCGATATTGACCTTTAATCTAATTTTTCCTAAAGAAAAGGGTTGTCAAGGACGCCCTCGCAATGCATTCAAATTTGTTTACCGATTGTAAGGGGGATTTGAGAAGACCAGTTAGGTTCCATATGCATTTTTAAAAATTGCCCTTCCTCTCATGAAAAGATTTTTAAATCATTCTTTATTCTCTATTGACATTAGAACCGTCAATGTGTCATCTCTCTAAATCATTTGGGTCATACTAGTATTTGAACAAACTTGAATCTTAATTCATTTAATGTTGAAGTTTTTTTAATACATTACTAGTACTTGCATTATGTTTACATATTAATTTTTTTAAGACACCAAACCATTCTAACTTTAAAACCCAAAATACGTTCAACAACATACAAATATTGGCTGGGCTAACAGTTTGGCATTTAGATGTCGTTAAAGAGATAGTACAGCTGAACACGTGTGTTTAACTTCAGATTTACCTATTGTATCGTTAAGAAATAACGTTGATTGTGACAGTTGAAATACATAAAAATCCCTTTCACATACTTAATTCTCTTGTTACTAATACCGACTGGGAAACATTAACAAGAGGCCCATGGGGCCACATCGCTCACCTGAGCAACAATGACTTTATATGGGCATTCAAAGAATATTGTGCCATATGGACCTTCGGTAGAATAACCAAAAAAACCATAAAGTATTCAAATTTTACACTTATTTTCATACACTTAATCTTTGACATTATACCTTTATGAAATACAATTTTTACCGAAAATAAGATCCTATGCAAGATATTTAACTAAATTTTTGGTAGGGTTTCACGATTAACCTCCAGTTCCCTTTATTTTGACCCCCCCCCCCCCCCACCACTACTTTCCTATACGCGAAAGAAGAAAATTGTACCTTAATGCGCTCAATTCTCGAATCAAAAACATTCAAAAATTGAATTGGTCTTCTCCATTATAAACGATTGTAGTTTACCTGGCGTGAATTCATTTCGTATGACGTTTCATAACCTTACTCACTTGACTGATGAATAAACTATGAAACTGAATAATGTTGTAACTCGATAATTCTAATGAATGCATTGACAGGCATATCGCTCCATTGTACTAAGGCCCATCCATTATTTTCATCTTCTTTAAAAAAGAACAAATGGCTACAAACATAGATGCTTTTCTGCTGCAATAATTTTTTAAGAACAACGATAATGCTTTTATTCTCATAATAATAATGTGTCAGAACTTGTGCGTGCGTGCGTGCGTGCGTGTGTGTGTAATTCATCCTTCATAATTCAGGGGCACAAGAAAGTAGTTATTGCATATCATCCTTTTAGCAAGACATTTCTAATGATTAACCAAAATTTCAGGATCAATCGTAGAATTATTAGGAAGATACAGACCTTGTTTTGAGTCATGTTTTTGTTTACATGCATGAATGTATTATATTCAACTTAAAATTTTTAAACTTGGTATTTCCTATTCAGCATTTAAAATATAAAGAAATTAAAGCATGACCTCAGCTCTTTGTACAAACATAGCATTGTGCACAAAGCTCTGTATCTTGCTTATAACTTGAAACTTGACTCTTAGATAGGTCAGTAAATTATAGAAAATTGTAAACAATTAAAACAAAAAAAATCCACTGAAAACAAAGATGGAGCACAATTTATTTTTCATCATAAAAATACTTACCAGTATTTATTTCTATCAGCGAAAATAATCTCCGTTTAGACTGAAAATCCTGAGAATCTTAACAAATCACGTTGTATTATTCAACCATTACGTAGAGATCGTACCGAATTACGAATAAAATGAATAGTACAAATGAATTTTATTTTATAATATGTTGTTAATGCATCAGCTTTTGCTCATTTTGCGCAGGTAAACAATCAGCTGTCTGATTTACCGAAGTCTATGTTTGATTTGATACGTAATTATTCCAAAATACAGGCGATAGTTCCCCTCAAGTTAAAAGGCATAATCAACGAAAATGAAACTAAAATCAAAACAAGCTAAAACCATCGTCACAAGTGAACATGTCAACGCATTGAAATATTAAACCTCAATTTACTTCGCAAAATCGGCACAAATATATTTTAGAAGTTTCAAATATTCCCTTCCCAAGTAAACTGTTGCACAACAAGCAAATTCATCTTAATAATCTTTGTCAGTTTGACCAGTTTTCGTGCGTGAAACATGGCTGCTCCAAACAAAACCTGGTTTTCGATATACGAAATACCGAACCCGAAGTTATAAACTGACCGACCCCATTCTTTCTTTGATATCATTTTTGTAAATTACTCAAATTTGAAACAGAATTAGCCCTTGATTTTTGCAATTTATATTTTCCTATCCGTAAGAATTATTTAGGCTAAATTACGTTGAGTTTGACTCAGCAGTTCTTGAGAAGATTTTTAAAAATGCACCCCCCTTTTTCTACAGTTTCGAGGTTTTCTTCTTTTTGAATAAAGATTGGTCTTTCATTTCTGCAATTTATATTTGCCTTACCATAAGGATGCTTTGTGCCAAATTTGGTTGAAATTGACCAGGTGGTTTTAGAGAAGAAGTTCAAAATGTAAAAGTTTACAGACGGACGGACGAACAGACGGACGACGGAGAAAATGTGATCATAAAAGCTCACTTGAGCTTTCAGCTTAGGTGAGCTAATAATGGGGACCAATAATGTAAATAAAGCTACAGTTAATTTTTCACATATTTTTTATTTATATTAGGGAATCCATTCCAGAAAAATTAATAACTATACGACCAAAGGATAAACCATGGTTCGACTCAGCTCTACGTAAAGAAATAATTCTACGAATTCGTTTAAGGAAAATTGCAATGAAATCAAATAACGCTTTAGATGTGCAAAAGTTTAAAAATCATGCAATAAAGTAAACAATATGAAAAAGTATGCCATTAATAATTATTAGGGATGTCAATTTTACTCGGCTGGCTTAGTCGATTAATTATAATCGGAGCCTTTAGTCGAGTACTCGTTGTTTTTTTTTGAAACTGTGTTTCCTTTTCAAATCAAATAATTCTACTGTCACATACACCGTATCTTAAACCATAAACATTTAAAAACTCATTAAAATACGCACTAGATGTATTTGATTTCAAATCAATTAAAAAGTATTTAATCTAAATATCCGTTTAATGGCTTAAGCATTTCCTTTTTCTTGTGACGCTTACACATAATTAAGCTCCATTTTATCTTAAATGTGACCTGTTTCATATTAAATGCAAGACGGTTTGTTATTGTCATTTTTTCATTGTCCCGTGGTTGAAGCGTCCCGTGCCGTGCCAAATCAATAATTAAAATAATGTAAATACTGATATTTTTTTCTTTATCTGATAATGATAAACCACGGTTTGACAAGAAATTAAAAACACTGTACAAGAAATATATTTTAAGAATACGTTAGTTTAAAAGTTGTAAGAGCCACGAGAACCATTCCGAACTTGTTACCAAGTTTTTAAAATGGCTGAGGCCAAGAAAAAAAGGGTATATCTATTACATGAAGGTCCGAGACAAGAAATTCTAAAAAGAAATAATACTAAACAATTTTTTTAAAAGTTTAGCAAGAAACCAAACAAAACTTGCAATGTACCATTGCATGAATTTTTCAATTATTCTAATTATTAATGTAATGTATCAGATGATCGTGAGTTTAATGTTGGTTTAGATCAAACTGGTGACAATCCTTGTATTTTTGAAGAGTTAGACAAAACAATAAGTATAGATGAAATTAAGAAATCTATATATAACCTCAAAAGGGGTAAATCAAATGGTGAAGACTGTTTATTGAAGGAATATTTTATAGAATTTGAAGAATTTTTGTTACAAACTTTTTAATTGTATTTTAGACAAAGCTTTTTTTCCTAGCAACTGGTCGTCAAGTGTTATTGTGCCAATTTTTAAAAAAAGCGACAATTCGGATCCCAATAACTATAGAGGTATTAATTTCATAAGCAACTTGTTTAAACTCTTTACTTCTATATTGAACTCACGACTTTTGAATTGGTCTTTTGATAATAATGCTATTACAGATGCACAATTCGGTTTTAAACCAAACTATGGTACACGCGATGCAATTTTTGCACTGCATTCTTTTATTACAAATACACTTTCTGAAGGTAAACGTTTATATTGTGCTTTTATTGATTTCAGAAAAGCATTTGATTCTATCGATGGATCGAAACTATGGTTTAAATTGTCACAAATAGGAATACAAGGAAAACTGTTGAATGTCATAAAATCAATGTATAATAATGTTAAAGCATGTGTTACTGTGAATGGGAAATGAAGTGAATATTTTTGTAATAACACTGGATTAATGCAGGGCGAAGTTCTTTCGCCAATTCTTTTTAATTTGTATGAGAATGACCTTGAGACGAATTTTTTGAAATCTCAATGTGTTCCCCATGAAATTTTATCATTGAACTTATTTACTTTGATGTATGCTGATAATATGGTTCTTTTCTCTGAATCGATCGGAGGACTGCAAAATCATTTAGATGAATTGAATGAATATTGTATCGCATGGAAACTTTCGGTGAATGTTGCTAAATCCAAAATCGTGATTTTTCGGAAGAGTGGTAAGGTCAGAATTGATGAAAAGTGGGTTTTCAGAAACGAAATCTAGGAATTGTTAATAATTTTACATATCTCGGTATAGTTTTCAATTTTAATAATAAATTTTTGAAAGCTGAAAAGCAACTTGCTATGCAAGTCAGAAAAGCTACGTTCTTATTGAAGAAAAATGTCAAAAACATGTATCTAAACCATAAAACTTTGGGTTTTTTTGTTTGATTGTTATATAGGTCCATTTTTTAATTATGGATCCGAGATATGGGGTACACGAAAGAGTTAAACTGTTGAAAGAATACACTTAGATGTTTGTAAACATATATTGGGTGTTAAGAAATCTACATGTACAGCAGGTGTTTGTGCAGAGTTGGGAAGATTTCCTTAATTCGCATTAATCAAATACTTGCGTAAATTAATATATTCCAACAACTGTATTTTGTTAAATTGTTATGACAAATCGTTTGATGATGTTGAGAATCATAAGAAAATCAATTGGGTGTCTGATGTTAAAATTGT